>JADRCD010208649.1:37456-69290 GCA_019843815.1 Montemys delectorum | reverse complement strand
TTTGAAAAAAAAAAAAAAAAAAAATGAATGTCAGGATGCACCCATAGCTAGTAAACAATTATGAACATCTAAGACAGGGCTACCTACCTAGCCCTTACTTGCCATTTTTTTTAACAAGTCACATACACAAAAGATGTAATTAATCCTGTGTATTTATGAGGCAGAGTCAAACTATGCAGGCCCTGCTGACCTTAAACTCACAAAGCAGACAGGCTGCCCATAATCCTATGTTTGCTCTCTAAGAAATAGTAAAATTTCCCTTTTTAATCTCGAGACACAAAAACTAATCTACACCAGAGGAAAAATGGGATTAATGGTCCACTTATTTTAGACTACTCCAAGACAAGGTGGTGGTAGGTGGTCATTTCCTCCATGCTTTGCTAACTACTAATCTACTAAATATAAGATCATAATAAATTCTAGCATTAGCCATTTTAGATGAAGACTTTATTATTCATTTTTATATTTTTGGTATTGTTTTAAAACTGAAACATTGAAAGAAAGGAAGAAGAGACTGAGCAAATGTGACTCACACCTTTAATCCCAGCATTTGAGAGACAAGTGGCCCATAGATCTCTGAGTTCAAGACTAGCCTGGTCTACAGAATGAGTTCCAAGACAGACAGGGCTACACAGAGAAACCATGTATGGAAGAAAAAAAAAAATCTGAACCATATCTAGGTAGATGCCCTGAGTCCACTACCACTTTAGAGCTCAGCACTGAAGTCGCACTGTTAGTGTAAATAAGCAGCTAATAGTTATATGTTTTTTTGTTTGTTTGTTTGTTTGTTTGAGACAGGGTTTCTCTATGTAGCCCTGGCTGTCCTGGAACTCACTCTGTAGACCAGGCTGGCCTCAAACTCAGAAATCCACCTGCCTCTGCCTCCCAAGTGTTGGGATTAAAGGCGTGCGCCACCACCACCTGGCTTGTATAATATGTTTGTCCTTTTCAAAGTATCAGTGAATATGGACATCTCTATTCACTAGAAACATCACTAATACCTGTCAGGCATGATAGCACTGTGGAGGGAAGACGGGTAGATCTCTTCATGTGAGGCCAGTCTGAGACATAGAATATCTCAAAAACAAAATTGAAATCATCAGTCTTTTGTACAAAGTATGAAATTATCTTTTTCTTTCTTTTCTTCTTGAGACAGGGTCTGATTATGCTTTAGCTGTCAAATATCCCACACATGGACCAGGAGGGTTAGGGTTAACCTTAACCCTAACCCTCCAGTTCACAGATATCCATCCACCTGCTGGGAATAAAGACATTGACTATGCCAGGCTGGAATTTTCTTATTACAAGGGTACCTCAAAGACTATAAATAAATCAACAGATACAGAGAGTAAATGGAAATTATACATTTGTCTAGATCCTCTGAGAAGTGTGGGCATTATCGACACCAAAGAGATTGCAGAGAAAATACAAAAATATATGGAATCAAAAACAATGAATAATGACCCAAGAGATGGTGGAGTCTTCTGTCCCCAACACCCTAAATACCTCCCAAATGAATCAGCTTTATCATGCAAAATCAGACATCCTCAAATGAACAGCAGAAATAGGAGATTAGGATTTCTTGACTGTTAGGGGAGAAAAACGTTCTTCAGAGAAGAGACTCACATAAAAGAATTGGAAACATGAATGGTGGTGACACGTACATGACTGAAAACAAACAAACAACCTCAAATGTGTTCATTTTTATTAAGGTTTTCATTATTTCATTAATGACAACTATCCCTCAAAGATACAGGCCTCCACCCCGTTGTTTCCATAGAAGCAACATGTTTTGACTTTTGACATGTAGCTCTCAAAAACTTTCAAAAGGATACAAGTACAAATACAGTGTGCCTTGGAAACGGGTGGTAGTGGTTAAGTCTAATTTTCTTGGATGCTTTTCATTACAGTACTTTACCTAAGTCATTTCATTCTAAAATTTTAATATTCTTCTTTTAAAAGTTTTTACAGACTAAAGGCACGTTCTCCAAAGTCTCAAGTGAGGGGTGGAATGTACCAGAAAGTAAAAGAAAAATGACAAACTCAAGTGGCACAAGAAAATATGTTTTCCTTAAGGTAATATACGGAATGAAGGACTTAACTATAGGAGTCATTTTAAATAAAATATTCGCCCCAACAAATGCAAGACTAAGCTTTACTTGGGGAGCGGAGGGGGAGGGGGGGTCTGTCCTTTTACTGGCTCCTGGCTCGTTCTAAGAATTTAACCTGCCAACTCCCGCGCTCCCCACAGGAGTCCAGCCTCTCCCTCTTGGGGAAGGCCGGCCTATCGCGCGCTTGGGCCTCATTGGCTCGGAGAGACGCAACTCATGTAAGAAAAACCCGCCTACCACATTCCGATGGCCCAAGGACCGATCGCTAGCAGCTATAGGAAGACCCAATTGGTCTATACACTCGCCAGTCAAATGCTTCGGCACCGCAGCTTCACAGAACCTGCAAGGATAAAACATCCCGCCCCAGTTGTCCTATTGGCTGGCCCGACCCGTCGCGGCCCCTTCACTGTCGTTCCCCCCAGTACAGCAGTCCATTCATTTCGTACAATAAACGGTGCAATTGGAGCGGGTTCAAGATCTCGTACGGGTAGACAAGACTCTGCCACTTACCCAGGATCTAAAGTGATCACTCACACTAAGGCCTGCCCGGTTCCTCTGTGGTAAAGCGGCACCACAAGCCACCGCTACCGCTGCCTTCTGCGCAATGCCAACCGCCCGCCAAAACGGATGCTTCCCTGCGCCTGCGCAACCAATCCTAGGCTTGGGCCTTTTCTCCGCCCAAAACGCCTGCGCAAAACAAGACACAGGTCCCGCCACTACGCAGGCGCCTAGATTCACAACCCTCTCCCGCCCGCCATTTCACGTGTTACAGACAGCAGGCGGAACTTCGTACTGCGCCGGCGTAAACTCGCCATTTTTTATTACACATGCGCTTTATAGGGAGGGGCTGGGAAAAGTCGCAGCGAACTACTTTCTAGCGTATCGTCTTTTGCCGAGTAAGTTTGTAATGTTCGGGTGTGGGAAAGTTATAAAAGGCATTTAAAGACGTGAGTACATTCAAATTTAAATGACTGCCTAGCTAGCCAATCCATGTGGTTAAGGAAAAGATCCCTTGGGGCATCAATGACTCAAAGGGGCGGAGACTGAGTAGAACGCCCAAACGGATGCCGTTTCTTAGCAGGGCGTTTTCACTGGCCAATGGTGGGAGGGAACAATTTCAAATCTCCAATAAGACTGAAGCAAGGGCGGAGTCTACCAATGCTGAAAGCGAGGAGGCGGGATAAAAGGTCGAGCAGAAGGTAGGCTGCCGGGCACGTTCGTTATCTTATTCCTTTCTGCTGTTTGACGCTGCCGAGGAAGCATCGCTGAAGGCTCTCATCACCCTGCCATCATGTCTAAGTCAGAGGTAAGTTGGACGTGCTTTACAGCGTCGCTTTCTTCCACACTTAGTGAATATAGCGGGATGTAACTTGTTTTGTTGCTGGCACCCGTGCTTTCGGTGTTTGATCGATTAGTGCTGAGGCCTACTTTATAAAAAATGCAGGTCGCCATTTTGTCCTCGTAGTCACCATGAGGCTGCGATCCGACAGCCATTAATGTCCACGCACTGTACCTTGTGGCAGACTTCATAGACTTACGATCTGGGGTTTGTGGCCTATTCTCCCCCCCCCCCCCCCCCCCAATATGGTCTAATGATCGCTTGTTAAAAAGTTAAAAAGATACTAAGTCTCTTAATGGCGATGGACCAGACCAACCTGTGCCTTTTGTTGCGCGTGCGTATGAAATAAGAGTAAGGACGCATGCGCTGCAGGCAGCCGGAGTCCCCAACGCAGGGGACTCCTCCTATCCCAGGAAGGAGCACGTGGTCTTGTGCTGTAATAAAGAACAATAAAAAGTGTAGCGCGTGTTGATGCGCGGTGTTGATTCATTCGCCCAAGTTCCAGCTCCTCTACTAAACCCCCTCCCTCCTCCACTTTAGTCTCCCAAAGAGCCGGAACAGCTGCGGAAGCTCTTCATCGGAGGGCTGAGCTTTGAAACAACCGACGAGAGTCTGAGGAGCCATTTTGAGCAATGGGGAACACTAACCGACTGTGTGGTAAGATTAAGAGAAACAAAAGAAAGAGCTGGCTTATTTCTTCTGATTTAATCTTGCTGCTTTTTAGCTAAATAGTAAAAGTCTTTCTGTGGGGATTTCTTAATAAGATCTATAAGGAGTTCCCCCGCCCCCATAAAGTTTCATGTTTGCCACGCTCAGACTAGGAATAGGTTTTGGTTCTGAGCTCAGGCAGTGAGTTGATTGAATTAACTCTAAACAGGTAATGAGAGATCCAAACACCAAGAGATCCAGGGGCTTTGGGTTTGTCACATACGCCACTGTGGAAGAAGTGGATGCTGCCATGAATGCAAGACCACACAAGGTGGATGGAAGAGTTGTGGAACCTAAGAGAGCTGTGTCAAGAGAAGTGAGTGTTTATTTTCTTAATAGGTGGTTCTCTTTAACCTTAGACTATGATCTGAGCAGATCTCAATTGGGAGAATCCCCTCCCTCCTGAGTGGAATTAAAGGCGTGGGCCACCACAGCTTCCAGACATTTAGAAGTGTGCTGCTACTAAATAAATGAAGTCATTTTTCCTTTTAGGATTCTCAGAGACCAGGTGCCCACTTAACTGTGAAAAAGATCTTTGTTGGTGGTATTAAAGAAGACACTGAAGAACATCACCTACGAGATTATTTTGAGCAGTATGGGAAGATTGAAGTGATAGAAATTATGACTGACAGAGGCAGTGGAAAAAAGAGGGGCTTTGCTTTTGTCACCTTTGATGACCATGACTCTGTGGATAAGATTGTTAGTAAGTATCAGAGGACTACATTTTCCTTAATGATTCTGGAGTTCACACATTTTATTACAGTCCTGAATCTACTTTTTCTCTTAGTTCAGAAATACCATACTGTGAATGGCCACAACTGTGAAGTAAGAAAGGCTCTGTCGAAGCAAGAGATGGCTAGTGCTTCGTCCAGCCAGAGAGGTGCGTTTATTGTTTGGCTAGATATAGGGGCCAGTGTAAATTCTTAACAAGTTCACCTAATGATCTAAAAATCTCTTTTAAGGTCGAAGTGGTTCCGGGAACTTCGGTGGTGGTCGTGGAGGCGGTTTTGGTGGCAATGACAATTTTGGTCGAGGAGGGAACTTCAGTGGTCGTGGTGTGTATGATTTGTTTTGATTCCTCTTTGGTTTTAGAACATTTAAATATTAACTGCTGCCATATGTCCCCAGCATTTGTGGGTTTTACCCAAATGTAGTTTAATACACAGAACTTGGCTTTTGATAAGCATTCATGTATAAAGTCTGGTTGAAAGCTTTGGTTTCTTCCAGGTGGCTTTGGTGGCAGCCGAGGTGGTGGTGGATATGGCGGCAGTGGGGATGGCTATAATGGATTTGGCAATGACGGTGAGTTTCTTACAGAGACTGTAAGTAATGGTTTCTGGCAATCTGTGCCTTTAGAGTAGGCTAGTAGAGACTAAACCTAGTGCATGACCAAGTCCAATCAGTCCCATAAATGTGCATGCTGTGTGCAGCCTTTAGCTATTACACTTGCATAGACTTTACTTGTTAAATACTTTTGTCTTATTGAGAAGACTTGTATTCTTGTAGGTGGTTATGGAGGAGGCGGCCCTGGTTACTCTGGAGGAAGCAGAGGCTATGGAAGTGGTGGACAGGGTTATGGAAACCAGGGCAGTGGCTATGGCGGGAGTGGCAGCTATGACAGCTATAACAACGGAGGAGGCGGAGGCGGCTTTGGCGGTGGTAGTGGTAGGTATCCAGTGATGCAGGTACTTGCAGATTAGATTTCCAGAGTTTATGCCCGTGTTGGATTTTAAAGCTCTTAAAGCATTGTGGGTACATTGCATGGTGCGTTATAGTAGGCTTGCTGTGCTACCTCCTCCTGGCTTTAAGCTGGGGCCGCCTCCCCCAAAATAAGTAGGTGGATGAGTGGTTAGTGGTGTCTTCAATGTGAGATAGTTAGATCAACACTATAGCTGGATTGAGTGTCTAAATTCCATTGGGACTTCAGGCATTTAGTTGATACATCCATCCAAAAAAAAATGTCTGTATTGAGCTGGAATACATACAGGCCTTCAGTTCTAATGTGCCACTAAGTGAGAAAAACTTAGTTGGGTTTGAATTTTCTTTAAATGCTGGATTATTAACTGAATGCCTCACTCAGAATGAAATGTAAGGGTTTGGTGTTGACAGAAGGTATATAAATATAATCTTTGATTCAGACCCTATCAGCACTATTGGCTTGTCAGTCCTCAAAGTCATCAATAAAGGCTTTTCCATTTCTAGGAAGCAATTTTGGAGGTGGTGGAAGCTACAATGATTTTGGCAATTACAACAATCAGTCTTCAAATTTTGGACCGATGAAGGGAGGGAATTTTGGAGGCAGGAGCTCTGGCCCTTATGGTGGCGGAGGCCAGTACTTTGCTAAACCTCGAAACCAAGGTACAGTATCTATCACAAAAGACTGATAATTAAATCTCCCTTCAAAGGACATCAACCAAAAGGTCATAAAATCCTTACTAGGTCCTCTTAATTTAGGCCAGGGACATTTTTTAACAGGTCCCTAACAATTACACAGAACCATTGATATTACATTGGTACAAAGTATTGAAACAAAACATTGTCTTAATTCTTCAGGTGGCTATGGAGGTTCCAGCAGCAGCAGTAGCTATGGCAGTGGCAGGAGGTTCTAATTACATAAAGCCAGGTAAGTGGCTCCTTTGTGTGTGCTTGCTAAATTTTATAATTGAACCCAGTAACCCAAATGTAGCTGAGCAGTGCAACATAGTTAACATTATAATTGCAGTAAAATGGTGGATATTAAGTTAATATGCAGTTCAGCAAAATTTGTGGGAAACAACTTGCTCTATTGGATTGTAGCCTTGAGTCTTAATGTGTTTTAGATTAACAACTTTATTCCATATTGTTCAACAGGAAACAAAGCTTAGCAGGAGAGGAGAGCCAGAGAAGTGACAGGGAAGCTACAGGTTACAACAGATTTGTGAACTCAGCCAAGCACAGTGGTGGCAGGGCCTAGCTGCTACAAAGAAGACATGTTTTAGACAATACTCATGTGTGTGGGCAAAAACTCCAGGACTGTATTTGTGACTAATTGTATAACAGGTTATTTTAGTTTCTGTTCTGTGGAAAGTGTAAAGCATTCCAACAAAAGGTTTTTACTGTAGACCTTTTTCACCCATGCTGTTGATTGCTAAATGTAATAGTCTGATCATGACGCTGAATAAATGTGTCTTTTTTTTTTTTTTTTTTTAAATGTGCTGTGTAAAGTTAGTCTACTCTGAAGCCATCTTGGTAAACTTCCCCAACAGTGTGAAGTTAGAATTCCTTCAGGGTGGTGCCAAGTTCCATTTGGAATTTATTTATGGTTGCTTGGGTGGAGAAGCCATTGTCTTCAAAAAACCTTGGTGTTGTTGAACTGCCAGTTACTGTTGTAACTTTTAATGAGTTTCACCATTGAAAGGGTCATCCAAGCAAGGTCACAATTTGGTTATAAAATGGTTGTTGGCACACCCTATGCAATATCAAAATTGAATAACGGTATCAGATAAAATAACAGATGGGAATGAAGCTTCTGTATCATCCATTATCATGTGTACTCAATAAACGATTTAATTCTCTTGAATGGAATGACAACTGTATGGATTTGGGACTGGCAGAGATTTGGACTTTCCTTACCCAATACCCCTGGTAAATGCTCATTGTTTGTTACCACAGTGCAAGTTCAAAGCTCTGCCAGCATAGAAGCCAACTGCTGGTTAATGCCACCTATAAGTCCAGAGATTAGCAGTGTGTTGGGGCATCTTATAAAACTGATAATTAGTAAGAACATTATCTGCCCTAATCCATAGGCTGTAGTGAAGGAAAACTGCAGTTTAACTGGGTTGTGGGTGAGTGTGCTTGGGGTGTTTTTTTTTTTTTTTTTTTTTTTTGGGTGATTCTAGTTCACTGAAATTTTAAATTACAAATATAATTAACCACATTTATGTGTGATTTTTGTATTAACGGCAGTTTTCCTTAACACTACTGTCTTTGAGTGTTAATTGTATAGAAAATGAGTTCAAAATAACTACCATCCAATAATTGTTACTTGTGCATAAGGTTCTTTCGAGTTTCCCGTTTGGTGCCCCTTTTAAGTGCCATTGTACTGGGTAGGATAGACAATGTTTACTGCAGGTCTCTGTATTCCAACTCATGGGTGTATATATATTGCTTGGAAGTTTTGGGGAGGGGGAGGGGAAAGTGGGAGGTGGGGTGGGGGAAGCATGGATGGTAGTTCCATGATACTGGCTGAGTTTGCAATAGCAGGTGGAACCTTAACTATTGAGGGAGTTTGCAGATACCTCAGGAATCGGGACAATGCCTTTAAAGATCCAGGAGATGTTCAGCTACTAGGAACTGCTAGCAAGTATAGCGCGAATGGCTTCCAGCTCAGAATCTCTACAGCTGAGAGTAGACACTTGTGGTATGTGGAGTACAGATAAGCCAGGGGCAGGCCACGGCACCTCCATGAAAGCTAGGAGGGAGTGAAGTTTGAGTGACCATCGCAAGGAAGGAGGCAGACGAGAGTAAGGCACACCTGACTCTTAGGACTAGCAGGCAGAGCCAGAAGGAAAGGTTTATTGCTATGCTGCTAGGTAAGAACAGATTTTACTTACATCCATATAGTTGTAAAGTCCAATTTTCTGTTGGATTTCTCTTAATTATATTGAGCCAAAACTAGTCCAGTTAAGCTGCACTTGGTTTTTCTGGAAATGAATTGTTTTAATTTAATTAATGCCCTATTAATCCTACTTTAAGGAAGTGGATATATTTCTATTTGTGACTACGTTTTGGCCCTTTAATTTTATTTAACCTTCCTTTGACCCATTTTCTTAAAGCAATGGCTCAAAGTAATATTAGATATGTTTCCCCAAAATGGTGGGAGGATGGGTGGGTTGCTAATGGGAGGGGGTGGGACTAGTTTAATGATGGGAATTGGCCTCACAAAAGGTTAGTTCTAAATGTTGTTTGCTTTTCTAGGAAGGAATCTGCTATGAGGCTTAACTGCTGTCATAAAATTTGTTTAAAAAATTGTGCAGAAGTTGTTGGCTAAAAGGTAAGTTCTTGTGACTACTGTGGTAGGCTGTACATACAAATCAGGAGATATTACCAGGAGTTTAGATGGAGTCCACCACTGTCTATATAAAGCTGCATAACTATTTTTCTTCTCCTTTACAGGAACATCCTTAAGAGAACAGCCTTTATTCTGGGCCACTGTACTTCACTCACTGCCATGCAGTTGGGTTTTAGCTATACTGCTAAAAATCATTCAATTTTGTGAATGGCTTACTTTAATTTTTAAATAAACTTTTTAACTTCTGTTTTCTTGTCTTCATTTGTAGTATTTATAGCATATATAGTTGAGTTGCTTTCATTCCTTAACTCAGATTGGAAATCATATTAAAATCTATGGAGTTAGGGGCTGGACTCTGTGCATCTTAAACCTAGAGAATTTGACCTTTAGCTTGTTCTTTACTGTGCCCCCATCTTAAAAAGAAAAACTGAAAGCCTAAACAACATTAAGGACCCAAGTGATAAAGGACACAAAGATACAGAAATCTTTGCTCATTTTTAAGAAAGGGTTTCACAGTTTAACCTGGCTGTCTCATCTTAGCTGGAATTGAAGGTGTTCACCTGCCAGCTTTTTTTGAAATAGGGTCTCACTATGTAGTCTTGGCTGGCCTAGAATCTCCCTGCTTATAGCTGCAGAGCACTGGGACTGGAGGGTTAACACCACAACTGATGATTGTAGTTCAAAGTAGAAGGAAAGATTTTGAGCTGAGTGTGCCACAGCATTCCAATATAGGGCTTCAAAAGATGTCTGGCCTCTCAGGCCCAGAGTGAGAAGTAGGAGAAAACTAAATATCAGGGTGTTCATGTATGCTCCAGAGACCTTCCATAAAGGATACGGCCAGCTTTGGCAGCTCTTGGTATTTATGAATTGGGAGTTTGTTATTGTTAGGACCCTGCTTGAGTATTCCAGCACCCATTTAACTTCGAGAGACACCTGATCTCCAGGCTCCTGCATGAATATAGTACATACAGTCACTCAAAATTAATATGAGGAGAAAGGTTGGATTGTGGCACATATCTTATCCCAGCTTTTATGAGTTGGAGGCTAATTTGGTCTACCCTGTCTCAAAAGTACATCTAAAAGAGAAGTGATAGTATCCCTCTAGCCCCAAGATTGGATTAGATAGCAGTTATCTTAACCAGGAAGGGCTGGTTTGTAACTTCTCCAGTTGCTGAGCTTTTTTGAGGCTCTAGGTGCAGCGCATAGCTGACATGGAGCATTACTAAGGCATGGAAGTGAAATGCTCTCAAATTTAGTGCCTATTCAAACTCATTACAGTCGACAGTCCCTTGGGCTTCAAAAGATGTCAGGCCTCTCAGACCCAGAGTGAGAAGCAGGAGAAAGCTATCGGGTGTTCATGTATGCTCCAGAGACCTTAAAGAATACAGCCAACTTTGGCAGCTCCTGGCATTTATGAAGTGAGGACCAAGGATAAGAGTTCCTCAAAGCACCTGGGCTCTTGAATCGACTGCAAAGGCAGGTAGATTATCTGCATTGTTCATGCCCAAATTTTATATGTGCTTTAAGTGAGTTTAGGATTTCCTTTCCTCCAATATAGTGGTTTCTGATACAATTTGGCTTTCTGACCCTCAAAGAAGACACAATGGAAAGCTATTTCCACACAGCTTTTTATGGACCAAAGCTTGGACAAGAAAGAGGTGGAGGTGGGGACCTGAGAGGCAACACCTGGCCGAATAACACCTTGGAACTTCCAAATGCTAAGGTAGCATTGCCCTCTTTGGTCTGGAGAAGTCAGAGCCTTGTTCTGGGATTGGGAAGTACCTTTATCAGAAGGGAATGAGGGGAGTCCCTAGCACCAGTGTCCACCCCCTCAAGGCCAGCTCAATCTGTGGCCTCCATTTTGGTCCCACGGGGTACCAGAAAGATGGCCCCATCAGCAGCCTGTTGCAGTACATATTCCTCTGGTGAGTAACTGTTGCCAGATTCATCCCGAAGATGCTGGAAAATATCATGGTATAGTTCTGCCAGCTGTTGGCGCATGACCTCCAGAGTGCGGTCAGCCTCCCCTCGGGCTCTGAGAAGCCGCTCCCTTTCACTGCCCAGCCGCTCCAGCTCCCGCTCCAACTGCACAATGGTTTCCAGTTTTCTCTTGCGACAGTTCTGGGCTGCCACCTTGTTCTTGCCCCGTCGACGGATGTCCCGAACTAGAGCCAGCTGGCTCTCCGTTAACGGATACTGTGCCAACAACTCATTAAAGTCATCTACCGGCAAGTTAACTATCTTGTCCGTAGGAAAAGGAATCTTCATGGCCAGGGCTCGCCTCTCGTCCCGACTCCCTGCCTCCCCACGGACAGCAGGCTTAGCCCGCACTGGACCGGAGGATGACTCTAAGGCCAAGGGTGTCTCAGTGGGTGGAAGAGTATAGTTGGGGTGGGCCAAAGAATTGGGCATAAGTGAGTAAGGGTACTCCACCGGGTACATGTCCACATATTCACTCCTCCGCCTGCCAGCCTCTGCACCCTCTAGCTCAAGAGATTCTGCATCACTGTAGTTGAGAGATAATCCTGAGTCAGATTCTGGATCTTCTTGGGGCTTGGGTTGCCCCACCGGCAGCCCAATGTCCAGGAGACCTAAGGGGTCTGGGATGGGCTCATTGAGCAGGCCTGAAAGGGTAAGTGGCTTTGACACTGGTATAGCTATGTTACCATAGGCGTATGGGAGGTCTGGGACATGGGGAGTGGATGCTGGGAGCTCATAAGATGGTGGGGGAAGAGAGAAGCCTGCATCTGGATGAATTGAACAGGGGCAGTATGTTGGAGGTGGCAGTGGCCCAGGGTATGGGGTGGGTGCTTGGGGCTCAAAAGATGGCTCACTTGGAACATTTAGACCCTGCAAAGAAAAATAACAACAAAAAAAGAGAATTAGAAGATAGACTATGCTGGGCAGTGGTGGTAAACACCTTTTATCCTAGCATTCAAGAGACAAAGCCAATCTCTGAGTTCTAGGCTAGCCTGCACTATAAAGTAAATTCTAGGACTACATAGAAAAACTCTAAGAAAAAGAAAGAAGCTGGGCATAGTGGCACACACCTTTAATCTCAGTACTCTGGATGCAGAGGCAGCCAGATCTCTGAGTTCAAAGCCACTCTTGGTCTACAGAGTTCCAGGACAGCCAGGAGTACTCAAAGAAATAAAGAAATCCTGTATCCAAAGTGGGGTGGGGGTGGGGGGAGGGGCAGAGGAAGGCTGTTTAAGCAGGAATAAAAGTCACTGTGTTGAAACCTCAGAGAAGACAACCTCACATTGAATTGGTTACAGAGCCTCCTTATCAGGAGAAACTCTTTTTTTGTTGTTGTTTTGTTTTGTTTTGCTTTGTTTTGTTTTTTCGAGACAGAGTTTCTCTGTATAGCCCTGGCTGTCCTGGAATTCACTCTGGCTGGCCAGAGTGGCCAGGTGGCCTCGAACTCAAATCCTCCTGTCTCTGCCTCCCAAGTGCTGGGATTAAAGGCGTGCACCACCACCGCATGGCCCCAGGAGAAGCTTTTACTGGGCCAAATGGCTCCTGATCCTTTATTTTCTTCAGGAAGACAAGGTCATTATTATCCAAGATGGACTCTCAGAACCCTTTTCTGCTATGGATATCTAGGGTCAAAGGGTCAAGTTCAGGGCTTTGCCATTCCCTGGGTGCCCAGCAGAGGGAGCTAGTGTGTGGGAGGAGGGTCTAAGGGCAGATCCTGAGGACACCAGGCCTGAGGTGGAGGCAGGCACAAAGCCCAGGCTGGGGGTTAACCCTCTGTCCAGGCCCAGGTGCAGTGAGGAGAACACATATTACAAACAAGGCCCCCAACTTACGTAGGGGAGCTATCCCGCTCAAGCCTAGCTGAGGACAAACGCACCATTGTTTGACCAACAGACACCCCTTTGTCCTACCTTCAGGAGGAGAGGACCCCAGCACAGTCTATCTCCTCTTTCTGAGGCCCTTGAACCAAGGCTTTGCTACCTGGAGGAAAGGAGTTTGTTGCTAAGGGTGAGGGGTGGTAATGAAGGAAAATGGGCAGAGCTGGAAGAGAATCGGATCAGATGAGAAGAAGATAAAAGAGGAGTAGAGCAGATTTGGTAGAGAGAGATGTAAGCAGAGCAGCTGGACAGAAGCCTACAACCCCAGCCAGAGTCTTCCCTTCCCCTTGGTGTTCCTCATTGTCCCCCTACTCTCTGCTTCTGGCCAGGCAAGAGCCCACCCCCTACTCACCTGCAGCTCAGTAATGGACATGATCTCTTGCCAAGTCAGTTCCATCTCTCCAAGCTCGCCAATAGGCAGCTGTGATAACCTGTTCCTGTTCTGCTGAGGAGGACACGGGGGCATCCTACTGTGCCAGCTGATAGCCCCAGGTCTCCCCAAGCACAAAGCGTTCCCGCAACCTGTGTTGAAGAAAGAAAGGTATTAGAGTTGCTCCTACCAGGTCAAAGGTTTGTCCTGTCCTCGTGCAGAATTCCCAGAAGAAAAGAGCGTTGTCAGTGGCTCACTGGTGTCATCAACCACCCTGTGAACTATAATGTTCTTTTCTTCAGTGGAGTACTCTCTACTTCACCTACTCTGGCCATAGTCAGTCCTCTGGGCACAGAGTAGGCATCTTTACTTTTTCTCAGCAAGATGCCTTCTCTTACTCCCTAAAAATGGCATTCCTGTCCAGAGACAAAATCCAGCCTTCTGAGGTTTAGGGATTGAAGTTTCATTTTCCATTCTGGGAGAAAACATCAAGAGTCACCCTTGTCTTCTTCTTGGGTCCTCAGTTTAGGGTCTAAGCCTTTTGCTGTTGTTTTCTGAAACAAGGTCTCACTATGTATCCCTGGCTGTCCTAGAACTTACTATGTAGACCAGGCCGGCTTCTAGCTCACAGAGATCTGACTGCCTCTGCCTCCCAAGTGCTGGAAGTAAAGGCATGTGCCACCACAGCTAGTATTTTAGCCTTTTCTTCCCAAGAACTGAGTGCTTGGAGATCCTCAAGGAGTGTGTTGTGGGAAGTGTTAGGCAGACAGTCTCTCCCCTTCTCTGAGATAGGGCCCAAGCCTGCTGATGATAGCAGCCCTTCCCTCTCCTCCCATCCTTACTTTAGGCTCCCCTGCCTGGGCCAGATAAGGGGTTTATCAGCTGCAGGCAGCAGAGGCAGAGGAGGAATGGGTTCCAGGAGACACTGGACCCTTACCCTTTATCCCATCAAGGTCATTTGGTCTTGTCCCACCCTAAATAACCAAGGCTTCTTTCTCTTCCAAGGTCAATACACAACAAAGATTTAGCAAGCACTTGTCAAGACTTGTGCTGGCAGTTTAAAGACATAGCTTATCAGGCTGGGCTTCACAAAGACCCTGTAAGGGGGTAGGAGGCAAACACTGAAGCCCAAGCTGACAGAAGGCAGGTTGGAACCTGATTCCATCCTTTGCTGCTTTCTAGGCTCCTTTGGTTTCCAAAGTGCTGACTATCTACAACCCATGCCACTATAGGCAACCTACCTCAGCAAGTTCCTATCGTGGCTCAGACCCTTTTCTCTTCTGGGCTCTCAAGTGCTGCCAATCCTTCTGTCCCTCTTTTTAATCTGGGTTCTAGCTTTCAGCTCTGCTGCAAAGCAGCAGTGAGGTGTTGAGTAAGACACCTCACTGCTCCTGGTCAGTTCTCCCAATAGTAAATCCAGAGGGTTAGACTACCGAGCGTGAACTGGGGGAATCCCTTACTGCTTGGACATTTACAAACTCTTACCCTGGTTTTCATCATCTCCTCTTGTTCCATCTCTCTCCTCATCCTGCCTCCATATTCCCTGATACCATCTCTATCTGAATCTGTTTTCTTTGTGTCCAAATAGATTCCAAGTAGACTTGGCAAGGTTCTCCTGATCTTTCAAGGACAGACGCAGTATAGCATGTCCATACATTCACATCAACACTACACATCATATAAATAAAGGAAGCACCTTACAAAAGACCAGAGGATGGGGCTGGATGACCTCAAACTGTATGACTTTATATCACCCATCACAAGGATAGCCCCTCATGCTATTTACTCATTATGGAGTCCCCTCTTGGACCTACCACAAAATTTAGAGCCACTACCAAGTGTCCTTTTAACAACTGATCTGGTTTGAGGCCAGCCTGGTCTACAGAGCAAGTTCCAGGACAGCCAGGACTACACAGAGAAACCCTGTCTTGAAAAAACAAAAAAACAAACAAACAAACAAAAAACCAACTGATATACCTGAGGCCTTGCCTCCACCCTTTTGCTATAATGCCATCCCCAGAAATGGGAGTTGATATAGGCACAGGCCTTTGACCAACGGGTAGAATGGGTGGGGTGTTTTTGTCTGTCCAGGATGCCATTTCAACACCGGAACTCCACCCTCCCCACCCAAGTTCTGGCGGAAATTGCCCAAAGGCATAGTGAATGAAGAAGGAGTTTGGGGTAGGCAGGGACTGTACTTTTGCCTCAAAGTTCTTCACCTACTTGACCTCTCTTTGTCTCACCTGTCTTCCTGAGTCTGAATCTGAGGTACTATACAAAGATCTTGCCCTAGAAGGTAAGGCTTTCTAGCCTTCAGGATGCGTGATCTTGGACAAATTGCATCACAGTTTCCAGCTAAATGGAGACAGGAGTAGAGAACCTCACTACAGTAGAAGGACAAGTTGCATCTTGCCAGAAAGCCACATTTACCTGGGTTGTATGGAAAACATTCCTGAAGGCCTTGGGCCTACTGAACTGAATTCATGTGCAGGAACCTAAGAACAACAATACCCTAGACATAGAGAGGAGGCCAGTCTCACCTCAAGAAACACACATCTAGATGAATTCGCAGAAAAGAACATAAAGCTGGAAAGGGGAAGAGCAAATGGTCTACACTCTTCATCTAGCTGCAAACCCAGGCAAAGCTAGACTCCAAGTGGTACCTAGCTATCAGACCTTTCCTATGAAGACCTGAAGGTGAGTCTCCTTCTTCCTGGGATTTAAGAGAGAGTGAGGGTGAGAGTGAGAGAAAGAGAGAGAGAGAGAGAAAGAGAGAGAGAGAACCAGCACATAGAGGGGGTAGGAAGAGGCTGGAGGCTGGGCAGAAGTTCATAAAGGAAACCACCAGACCATTGGCTTGCACCAAGTACAGGCCCTTTGGATCTTGGGAGCCTGCCTTTCAGAGGACCAGCAAGCTTCCAGCCCGTAGGACAGACAGATAGAATAACAGAGAGGGTAGCGAAAAGAGACAGGGAATGTGAGCTAGATTTCCAGGGGCTCTTTAGCAAACGCTGTTCTTGTTTTACAGTTTAGTCTTCCTCTTCAGGTCATCCAACCACCGAATCTACTGGGGTGGTTATTCTCCTTGGTCCTCCACACTGTAGATCTGGTAGAACTTGAACCAACTACAGAAACTTTCATTCTTCCTTTTCACCCTGGTGGTCCTACCCACTCTCCCCTCTCTACCTCCCTACTCTCCTTCTTCCCTCCTTCCAGACCAACCCAGAGCCTTGAATATGCCATGCCAACACTCTACCACCAGGAATCCTTAGAATCTTCCAAAAGTCTTCTCGTAAGTTACGAAACTTCTAGGGATGCAGGATCATTTGGAGAGGTAGAAGAAGACATTCTAGCTTGCACTGCTAGCCCAAGACTTTGAACTTCTTTGACAGGGAGCTTGCCTCAGAGTATTATTATGTATTGAAGCTTATTAGGTTACCCCACCTCTCTTGGTGTCAACACAGACAAAGGAAGGATTGGAGAGATAGGAGTAAAATTTGGTGTGTAAATTAGCAGGTAAGCAACCTTGTTACAAAGATTAGGGAGAATTTCTCAAAAGGGAGGGGCACACAGAGGCAAAATAGAGAAGAAGCCAATAGAACGAAGAGGGAAGATTTGAGCCACGAAGGCCTAGTCCCCTGGGAGCATATATGACTCAACATTGATGCTTGGGAACAAGGAAAAGGGAATGAATTTCTGGTCTCCTGTGACTTTATCCCTAGTACTATAGCTCATTGCAAGCAATAAGTAGAGGCTGCAGTCCACAGATCTGGTGGCTCTCCTTTTCTCCCACAGCATCTCCACCTCCTGCTACTAGCAGCCAAGAATTTCCATAGAAGCATCTACACTGAGATTGAATGCCCTCCTCTTTGCAGGTCCAGCTTAGGACTGTAGAGGAGGAGAGGCAACCGGGGAGAACTCAGCCAACTACCCCACCTTGCTGTAACAAGGCTTTTCAGAAGTTCAGACATCCAATATCTACGGTCCCTTTGCTTCTCCCAAATATCAGATGGAGGGGCTACAGAATACCATGGGGAATGGGACAAGGTGGCACCATATTACTAGAGCCTACTAGCTCCCTCAGTCAGCAGGCCAGTTGAAGGGTTCCTCCTGGTCACTCCCCTGCTCCTCCAGAGTGCTTTTTAGTAAAGCCCTATGTGATCCCCATCTACAACCTCCCACACCAAGGATCCTAGAACAGCCAGGAAGTCATCTAAAAGTATCTCCAAAGTATCTCCAAGTAGTATTACTCCAATCGTATCAGTTTCCTACACCAGGGGACAGTTTAGGAAGATGTCTTAGAAACATTCAGACAGAAAGTTAGGTATTCCTCCCGGTACCTCCTCCACCTGCCCAGCCTGACCTCCCCAGAGCCCATTGAGGCGTCCCTCCAGACTCGCCTTTCAGGCACCTGTGGCGGATTCCAAGCCCAGCGAGGAGAGAGATGAGGCTGCGGGTAGTGTCCCTGAGAGGCTGGGTCAGAGCTGACACCTCCTGTGCGCTGAGCGCTGCCTCTGAGCACTACTGAGGGCCGAGCCCCGCCCCCGGGCCATGGCTGAGCACGGAGCACCGGTTGGCCCCGGTAGAAGCCGGAGCACCGGCGGTCTCTCCGAAGCTCTCGGTCGGAGTTAGCAGTGCTTCCTCCAACCTTTCCCTTTCCCCGTGGCCCTCCTCTCCTCCTGCCCCTTCTGGCCAAGAGAGGAAACTTGAGCCCGGTGTGGTTTCTGCTGCACCCCGCCCCCGCCTCTCTATGGCGGCGGGGGCACCCGGGGTTTACAGGCTCCCGACCCTCTCCAGCTGGTCCAGGACAGTTAATTCCCTGTTCTGGCTGACTTCATAGCCGGTGGTCCACTCATAAGTGACCCCTAAGCTTAAACACGGCCCGCAGCCTCCTCTTTCTTTCAGGCGGTGAGCAAGGCAAAAGGCAGCAGGCGGTAAGGACCAGGTATCTGAGTCCAATTTGCTTAGGGCAACAGCCTTCACTTCTAGAAGCCTGGGCTCTAAAGGAGCTATTTGGGGATGAGAGGCTGCTAGCTGCTTAGAGTTATCTTTTTATGTGTACCCCACCCCACCCCACCCCCGCTCCAACCCTCGCCTCAGATGTATAGGGCAAAGGATTCTTTTTTGACCTGTTTATGTATTATTTATTTATTGCCAGTGTGTACGGGTGAGGGTCCTTAGGTGGGAGGCTGTCCTGTTGGTTAATAATTAGTCTCCCTAAAAGGGATCTTTCTTTCTTGCAGGCCAGGATATATATGTACATCAGATTTCTTTCCAGGTACACAACAGCTCTGTATCAGGCTACTTGCTCTCCCAGAAGTCTTCATCCTTCTGCTTTTTCTGTGCTGGAGTTATAGGAGTGCTCACTATGTCTGTTCAGTAACTTTCAGATCAAAGGAACATGTCTTTTTGTTCTAACTTTAGTTCTGATTGATACAACCTACACTTTTTTCTCTATTGGTTTTCTCACTGATATTCAAGTTAATTTGGAAACATTTTTCAGACCAGAAGCAAGCTGGGTATTTGGCAAAAGACCTAGAACCCCTGTATTCAGGAGGTGGAGGAAAGAAAGATCAGTTCAAGGTCAATGTTGGCTACATAGTGAGTTTGAGGCCAGCCTGAGGTACATGGGACCCTGTCTCTAAAAAAACAAAATAATAAAATAGGCAAGAAACAGGTGAGTTCTACCTCAAGGTAGAGGTGTCATTCTGCTAACCCTTTAGATAGGATTGTGCTTATTGTTAGAATAGTGGGAGTATTCTGTCCTGAAGCAATAACAACAGCTGCTGGGAACCTTCCAACTGTTCCATCACGAAAATATCTTCTTTGACTACTCTAGTTCTCCCTACAATCCTCCTCAACCTGGCAACATAGTCAAGCAAGTAATGACTTAGTGTATCGATACCACAAGGAACCTCCCATCAAGCTAACATCGCTGAGATTTCTCACACTCAGCCAGACCTAAGGCTTAGTACTTCCCATTCCAACCTGATCACATACCATAAACCTGTATGGTTTATGTGGGACAGGAGGCAATCCAATGACTTTATTGCATGCTCGATATGGGCTTGGGGTCTAGTGTGAGGCTGAATCTAGGTCACATACAAGCCCTTGCATACTTATTGGGGTCCTCATAGGGGATAAGAGATAATAACAGTCACATGTGCAGTCGTTTCTATAATATCAGATTACAGATAGTTTGTGAACACAGTGTATGGCATTTCAGATATATCTATACACAACATAGACCTTAGCCTTCATTCATTCAAAAACATTTATTTTCTACTCCAGAAACACAAATGTGACTAAGACAGTCCATATTTTCACACCCAGTCAAATCTATAGCCAGTGGACATGACAATGAATGCCTAAAAACCCAGTTCTTGGGAGGCTGAGGCAGGAAGACAGAGTTTTTTTAAGGCCAACCTGGGCTACATAGTAAATTCCAGGACAGTATGTGATATACAGTGAAACACTGTTTAAAAAAGAAAAAAGCATTCATGGAACAAAGACAAAAAAAAAAACAAAAAACAAAAACAAAAAACACTACTCCAGTCCTGCCTGATCTATACAGTAAGTTCCAGGCCAGCCAAAGCTACATAGGAAGACCCTGCCTCAAAACCAAAACAACACAAAAAAGTCTATGTGAAGCACTATACAATGAAAGAAATTAATTCTACTTGGTGAAGTTCAAGGCTTTCCAGTGGATCTGGGCTTTGGAGAAAAAAAGAAGCGTATTCTGGCAAAGGTGTGGATACACTGAAGCCTAAAATACAGATGTTTCTAGAGTGAGTGTGAGGTGACAAGTAGGTGATAAGCCTAAACACCCCAGGAGCTGGGGATGTCACCTAGTGGCAACTATTTTTCTAGGTCCTGGGATCTGGGATAAGGAGAACTGTACAATTTAACAGGAGCTGGAGAGCAAAGCATTTTGAGAATCAAACTAGGGAGGGTATCTTCTCTCCTGCAGACACTTCTAGAAGTATTTGAAGTCTTTGCCCCTTATTTGTTGGGATGTGGCCAGGTATAATGAGCTAAGTAAGTTGCCTACCTCCCCTGAGGCACTACAGCCCACTTCACCTCACCCCCTCCCAAGGCAGAGCTCTGCCCTGTAGTTTCTGGACAGTGCCCTGCCTCCAAGTTACCCCAGGGAGAAGGGGATTGATTCCCTTTAGGCCCCTTCTGCCAGATCCCTGTCCACAGTCAATGCCCTGCAACAATGCCTCCTCTTTGGCTTGACTTACAATCTTCAGGGTGTTAGGGGAGTGCCACCTGAGTGGATTGCATAGAGTTGGCCAAGTGACAATGACTAAGATTTTCCTGTCTCCAGAATTCTTCCACTTCAACAAAGGTAGCAGAGGCAGAATACAGATAGAATGGAAGCCACATAGCTTTATTATATTAACATTTTCTACTTTTGCTGCTCACCCAGCCCCTAAATAGTTAACCTGTCACCCCAGTCCAACCCACCCCCACTACGTATGTGCACACCACCAGCAGCATCAGGTCAAGCCACAAGCAATGTTGCCAAACACCCCACTGGGTTATGCAACCAGCTTCCCGAGAAGGGTGAGCAGGGCGGGGTGGGTAGAGGTGGAACCAGGGGAGGGCCATAGGTCCCACAGGGAACTGGCTGCCTTGCTGGATTGCCTACTGGTGTGACCGCAGTGGCCCCAGAGGGCGGGGACAGTACTGGCCTTTTATCAGTGCCCCGCAGCACAGCACCCGTCACCCCCTGGCTTCCTCTCTCAACAGACGGAAGGGGGAGGCAGCCACAGGAGGGATAGGGGGAGGGCTGGGTGTTATCCTAAGCAGCAGAGTAGGGCGGTTGCCCCGGATAGGGGTGGTGGTGAAGGACGCCTGGGACCCGGAAATACTCTCGCTCCCCTGATGAAGTCGGGTATAAAGTATAAACTGATGCTAGATAGTGGAGTCAGGTCTCCAGAGTCGTCGGTTATTTCCTTGTGTTCCAGTTTAAGTGAGGATAGGATTTTCCCAATTTCAAGAGGAGGTCCCTTTCCTCAAATAAGAATTCTCAGAGGACTGACTCTGAAGGGGGAGGGGATGCTAAAACAGCAGGAGGCTTCCCAGCAACTTGGGTGGGCGTCAATTTCCCTGGACTCTGGAGTCCAAGAGTTGAGGCTTGCTAGCAGAGCCTAGAGATAGAAAATCTCAGAAACAGCTGGGCAGTGGTGGAGCACACCTTTAATCCCAGCATTTGGGATGCAGAGGCAGGTGGATTTCTGAGTTCAAGGCCAGCCTGGTCTACAGAGTGAGTTTCAGGACAGCCAGGGTTACACAGAGAAACCCTGTCTCGGAAAACCCAAAAAAAAAACAAAAAAAAAAAAAAAAAAAAAAATCTCAGAAACGAAACAAAACAAAACAAAACAAAAACCTGTAGAGCCTAACTCCAACTAGACCTAGGAGAAATCGGTGTCCTAGCACCTAATACAAGGATTAACTTTTCTTCTTCTTGCTGCTTTCTTTCCTTACTTCTTCTTTTTTCTTTCTTTTAAAAAAACAAAACAAAACACCTTGTCTGACTTTGTAGCTTTGACCTGAAACTCACTTTGTTGCCCACACTGGCCTTGAATTCTCACAGTACTGTCCCTGCCTCAGCTTCCTCCGGGCTAGGATTGCTGGCTTCAGTTACCACGCCCAGTTGAGGACCAAATCTTGATTCTGCCTCCCCCACTTTTTGCTTTTCTCCTAGATATTGAATCTTATTATCTGTGTTTCAGTCCTGGTGTTTATTATTGGAGTTTATTTTTAGCTCTGTGGCCCCGGGTAACATAACCTTTCTGAGCCTTACTTCCTTACCTGAAAAAAATGGAAATATTATTATTAAAATATTCTTTAGTAGGTGAGTATTAAGTTAGTGTAAGGTTAAATGTGTAGCTCAGTAGCAGAGCTCTTGCCTAGCATGTACAAAGTCGTAGGTTTGATCTACAGTACTGTAAATAAAATAAAATAAAAATATGAATAAAATAAAATATTCATCTCTGCTTCCTGACCACAGATGCAATGTGTCTAATGGCCTCATGTTTTGCTGTCTTCCTTCCTTAAATTAATTAAGTTAATTAATAAAAATAAACAAAATAGTTTATTTGTTGTTGTTTTTTCAAGACAGGGTTTCTCTATGTAGCCCTGGCTGTCCTGGAACTCACTCTGTAGACCAAGCTGGCCTCGAACTCAGAAATCCGCCTGTCTCTGCCTCCCAAGTGCTGGGATTAAAGGTGTGCACCACCACTGCCTGGCTATTTATTTATTTGGTTTTTTGACAAAATAGTTCGTTACTATATATTAGGAAATGAATGCTTAGGTATCAAAAGGCCATAACCTTTTGGGGCATCAGGATTCCCTGTCTGGAGGCCATATTGGTAAAGAAATATTTGAGACAGCTGAAGCCAGGAGGCAGCCTGATTCTGCAAGGAACCCAGATGAAGTGTTGGCAGCTAGATTTCCAGGAACTAGCCTCAGGCCATGGTTCTCCATACCAACACAGTTGGGAGGAGCTCATGCTCGCCACAGAGAAGGCACAGTGCCAGTCTTATGGGCTTCAGTTACCTTCTAGGAACCCCAGAACTACTACCCTAACCCACGGTTGCAATTCTCTGCAAGGGGTAGGACTGCCTAGGACATCCCACCCTTAGATTGGAAGGGTGGGTACCAAGCTATTTACTTACTCCTTTCAGAAGCATCCCGCATCCCAGCCTCCTATCATTGCCCCTGCTGCTTATCTAACCCAGAATGTCCTCCTTGGCTTTTCTACCAGTCTGAACAGATGAAAAATCTGGGTTTGAGCCTCAGCTTAACTCCCAGCAGTGTGAACCTGGACAAATTATTTAACTTCCCCAAGTTTCAGTTTCTTCTTGGTAAATGGGGAACACTAAGCTTCCGTCAGAGGATGTGTGGGATCAGATGAGACAATGTACAGAGTTTATTACTGAAAGTCTACTAACATTGGTCTCCTGATCTACTCTCCAAGGCCTATGTCAAGTCAAGCTATAGTTCCATAAAACATTTTCCGGCTATTTCAGCTTGGGCATATATATTTATTTGTCTTTTTTTACTATAGAATGGGTACAAGCCTAGCCTGGGTGCTTTCTCTCTCTCTCTGTCTGTCTCTGTCTCTGTCTCTCTCTCTCTCTCTCACACACACACACACACACCACTTTGTTAAATCAGTGGTTTGATATGTAAGCTTTATTTTTAAAAATTTGTTTTTGGGTTGGTGAGATGGCATAGCAGATAAGAGTGCTGACTGCTCTTCCAAAGGTTCTGAGTTCAAATCCCAGCAACCACGTGGTGGTTCACAATTACCTGTAATGAGATCTGATGCCCTCTTCTGGTATGTCTGAAGACAGCTACAGTGTACTTATTTATAATAATAAATAAATCATTGGGCCAGAGCGAGCAGAGACTGAGCAAGTGTCGTCTACCGGAGCGAGTAGGGCCAACTGGAGTGAGCAGCGTTGACCAGAGTGAGCAGAGGTCCTGAAAGCCAATTCCCAACAACCAGATGAAGGTTCACAACTATCTGTACAGCTACAATGTGTACTCATATACATAAAATAAGTAAATAAATCTTTATAAAAAAGATTTATTTTGCCCGGCGGTGGTGGAGCATGCCTTTAATCCCAGCACTTGTGAGGCAGAGGCAGGCAGATTTCTGAGTTTGAGGCCAGCCTGGTCTACAGAGTGAGTTCCAGGACAGCCAGAGCTATACAGAGAAACCTTGTCTCGAAAAAAAAAAAATATTTATTTTTATTAATTTTAGTTTTGTGTGTGTGTGTGTGTGTGTGTGTAGACCTCTGTATGGATATATGTTCAGGTATGTGCTAGGGAATCCAATTAGGGTTTTTAGGGTTTTTTGTTTGTATGTTTATTTGTTTGTTTGTTTGTTTGTTTTTCTGTTTTGAGACAAAGTTTCTCTATGTAGCCCTGGCTCTCCTGGAACTTGCTCTATAGTTCTGCCTGGCCTTGGACTCAGAGACTCCCTGCTTCTGTCTCCTGAAGGCTGGCATTAAAGGTGTGTACCACCATGTCTGGCTTTCAAACTAGGGTCTTTTGCAATAGCAGTCTGCACACTGCTGCTGAGTGATCTCTTCAGCCCCTATAAATTTGCCTTTAAAAAGAGGTTGGGAAGCCACTAAGATGGTTCAACAAGTGAAGGCACCTGAGGAATCTTTCTTTTTTTGTGGTCTTGAGTTTTATTATAGCTCTGTGTTAAAGAGATAACAGCTATACCTCAGAGGAAATGTAAGAAGTCGTTAGTTCTGAAAGATGCTACCTTGGGGCTAATAAGATGGCTCAGTCTGTTCTGGAAACTGCTGCCAGTAAAGTAAATATATTTTTTCTTAGAAGAAAGGGAGAAAGATGCTCACTGTACCACCTTCTCAAAGCCAACTTCCTTACCAGCAATGTTTCTCTAGAGCCCAAGTTTCAGGTGTCCTCACTAGTTGTACAAGGTGTGTGTGTGCCCACATCTCCAGGTCAGTAGCTGGAGCTGTCCACTCTGTTAGAATACACAGTGCTGCTTCTTATTCTGCCATAGCTGCCTGGGATCAACCCATGATGGCTATCTCTAGAGGCAGAGAAGCCACCAGGTAAGGTTTGAGTATGCAGAGCCCAATCCAGGTGATCTATCTGTATAGCCTAGTTATTATGAATTATTTTTCTGAGTCTTCAGCTCAAAACCAGGAAAAAAATTTCTCACTCTCTCTGAGAGCACAATAAATAAATAAACAAACAAACAAACAAATAAATAAATAAACCTTTTCCACCCTCAGGTTGGATAGAAGCATGACTGATTTGTTTTTCTCTACTAAAAATGAAGCTTGGCTTGAATGCTTAAAAATTCAATTTTAGTACAATTTTGGTCAATTAATTCATTTTGAAAGAATTCACTTATGCTGACCTAACTTAAAAGAGCATGATATATAAGCTATATGGTTGATTTACATGTTTCTACATAAAACTCATAGTATCTTGGACAATTCTATTATCTAATTCTAATAGTTGGCTACTCCGGAAGGCAAATATGATAAATTAGAAAGGGTTGTTTAGTGAACAAGAAGAACTGCCTGTAATTTTCATGAGTAATAGACCTGCATCTGTTACCTCAGTAAAGATATCAGACATTCATTCATGTTGGCCAAGCAGAGAACTTTTTTCTCAAAACATCACTGGAAAAATAGATCATGGTGGTGTGGATTCTTTGAAGACAGCGACTCCCTTTTCTATGAGACAAGGCACAATTCAGTTGATTGGGTTTCAGCTCTAGCCAAGTTAATGTAATTGCTTCTGTTTATATCCCCTTCAGCCATGTTACTGTAATTGACTGTGTTAGAGCTTGGTTGCATTTAGGCTGTAGCTATTTCACTTTAAGTGATTAGGTTGCTAGAGCTACAGATACATTGACAGAATTATGCTTTCCTGGAACTACATTAAGTCACTTGCCATTTCCACTAACAGCTGACCTAATCTAGCACCATTTGCTTTTCCAGTTTCATCCACAGTGCACTGTTCTCTGGGGGCATTTTCTGACTATATTCTTTTTATGTATTTTTCTGACTGTATTATTCTGACTGTAAACTGAAGAACTATGGCCTTTCTGTATTCCACATCTCTTGCAGTCTTTTCTGCATATGAATGTCACATTCACCACCTTAAAAACTGCTGCCATGACTCAGACTGTGGTGGTTCATACTTTAATCCCAGCACCTGGGAGGCTGAGGCAGAGGCAGATGAATCTCTGTGAGTTCAAGGCCAGTCTGGTCTATAGAGTGAATTCCAAGACAGTCAAAGCTACACAAAGAAACTCTGTCTCAAACAAACAAACAAACAAACAAACAAAAACAACTCCCTCCCCCGAAAGAAAAAAACCTGCTGCTGTGCAATTCCAGCTATTTTGGAGGCAGAAAGACAGGAAAACTGAAAATTAGAAAATTGTCTGGGCAATATAGCAAGATGCCCCCCCCATATCAAAATAATAATAACAGTAGCCTCTGTAACATAGGAAAAAATACATTCGATTTATACGTCAAGTAAGGGTTTAGCATCCCCAAATCTAGAATACATAAACATCTCCAATAATTTGCTGGGCTTGGTGGTGCATGCATCACTTGAGAGACAGACCACTGGATCTCTGTGAGTTCAAGCCAGTCTGATGCATAGTAAATTCAGGTCAGTCAGAACTACAAAGTGAGATCATGTTTCAAAACAAACTTTAAATTGTGAGTGTGTGTGTGTGTGTGTGTGTGTGTGTGTGTGCACGTGTGTTTGTGCATGTGTGTTTATGTATGTATGTGTGGTGTGTATGTCTGTGCAGGTGAATGCAAGTGTCTGCAGAGGCCAGAAGTGTTGCATCCCCTGAAGCTGAAGTTGAGTTTGAGGAAGTTGTAAGTCACAGATTTAGGTGCTTGGAATCAAACTCACTGGAGTCCTCTTAAAGAGTATTATGTGCTCTTAAATGTCTGTCTTGGTCCTCCTTCACCCCTAATGGAGAGTGACTGCTCAGCTCACTTCAATTCTGTTTGTTTGTTTGTTTGTTTGTTTTGGGTTTTTTTGTTTTTTGTTTGTTTGTTTGTTTTTTTGGTTTTTTGTTTGTTTGTTTTTTTTGAGACAAGGTTTCTCTGTGTAGCCCTGGCTGTTCTGGAACTCACTCTGTAGACCAGGCTGGCCTCGAACTCAGAAATCCACCTGCCTCTGCCTCCCAAGTGCTGGAAATAAAAGTGTGCACCACCACCACCCGGCTCACTTCAATTCTTATAACTCAACAAGAAAAAGACAACTTGATGAGCTAAGGACTTGTATAGATTATTCTTCCGGAAGATATTCAAGTGCACAACAAGAATCCAGAAAAGATGCTAAAGCATTAGTCATGTGGAAAATGCAAATCAAACCACAATGAGACACCACTTTATTCCCATGAGAATTGTTGTACAAAATACAAAAACAAACAACAAAAACCTCAGTGACTAAGTGTGTGTGAAGATGTAGAAAAATCAGGAGACCTCTTACAACTTCTTTTAAGTCCTCCCAGCTGAGAAGATCACAAGTTCAAAAGCCATCCTGAGCTATAGAGTCAGTTCTAGGTAAGCCCATTATACTCAATAAAAACATACATACATACATACTGGAGCTGAAGAGATAGCTTAGTGGTTAAGAGCACTTATAGCCCTTGCAGAGGACTTGAGTTTAGTTTCTAGCACCCACATGGCTGCTCACAACTGTCGGTAATTCCATTTCCAGAGGATCCAATGACCTCTGTAGGCTCCTGGATGCACACAGTGCATAGACAATACACTAAGGTGCACACACACACATACACATGAATATTTCAAAAACTAACTAACTAAATAGTACAGACAATAAGCAACTAGTTTGACAGGCCCTCAAAGGTGAATACAGTACTCTTAAGTATATATCCAAATTTATTGAAATAGTGTTCTCAAACAAAGTTTTTTCTTAAAGTTTTGGAAATCAAGTCCAGGAACTTACACATGATGGGTAAACACTCCACCACTGTGTTTCCCCTTGAGCACAAGCAAGTATTTGTGACATGAATGTTCATAGTGATACTATTCATGACCATTAAAAGTGGAATAACACATGTGTCTATCTATTGATGAAAGAACTGAAACTGGGTCCTTTGCAAGAGTAGCGAGCACTCAGCAGGGTGTGGTGGCATATGTGACTTTAGTCTCAGCACTCAGCGGGCAGAGGCAGGTGATTTCTGAGTTCCAAGCCAGCCTGATCTACAAAGTGAGTTCCAGAGAATCCTGTCTCTAAAAACAACAACAGAGTAGTGAGTGCTCTTAATCAATGAGTCATTTCTCCAGTCTTTGTAGAACATTTTCTACTTAATAATTGACTTGCAAGGGCCCAACCCATTATGGATACCACCTCAGGGTAAGTGGTTCTGGGTTGTATAAAGACCAGGCTGAGCAAACCAGTAAGCAACAGTCCTCTATGATCTCTGCTTCAGATCCTGCCTCCAGATTCCTCCCTTGAGTTTTTGTCTCAATGGACTGTGAGCCCAGATATGTAACCCAAATTCCTCTTCAAGTTACATTTGATAGATGTTTTATCACAGCAGTGGAAAGCAAATTTGTACATAGTTCAAGGCCAGCCCTATCTAGAAATCAGAGGATGGTGTGGGAGGACCAGATTGGTGAGATGGCTCAATGAGTTAAAGTTTGATATCAAAGTTTGGTCCCTGGGACCTACGTGATGAAGAGAACCAACTCTTACCATACACTCGCTCTGTCACATGTATATTCACACACACACACACACACACACACACACACACTAAATAAGTGTAAAAAAGTTTCATTTATTTTCTTTGAATTTGTAGAGAAAGCAGTTTGGTGGCTGGGAGTGCTTATTGGAGGGAGACTCAGGGAACAACTGATTTTCTTTGGGAATGATAAAAGCCTATTGGAAATAGGTAGTAATGGTTGCACAACACCACAAATATCAACAACTACTGAACTGAACACTTTAAAATGATCGTTAAATATTTATATTAGATTTGCTTATTTATTTACTATATATGTGTGATTGTTCTGCTCCCATGTATGTCTGGGTGTCATGTGCATCATGGAACTGTAGTCACAGACAGTTGTGAACCATCTGAGAATAGAACCCAGATTCTCAGAAAGAACAAGTGCTCGTAAATGTTGAACCATCTCTCCTAAATTCAAAACTATTTAGAAAAATAATTGTTTTATTTTACATGCTTGTGTGTGTAGCTAAGTGTATGTATGTAGCATGTAGGTGCTAGAAAGTGAACCCAAGTCCTTTGTACAAGCAGTGAATGCTCTTAACTGCTGAGCCATCTCTCCAGTCCTGTAAAAATATATTTTAAAAATTTTTGTGTCCCTACACAATGAACTACAGCAACTAAAACATTCTGTAATCAGGAGAAATAGTCTTCCCCATGGAAGAGCATACCACCTGGTTATCTAATACCAAATGGCCATCCCTGAAAACATACATACAAGTAACATTATATAGAACGAGCAGGTTATATTTAGAAATATATATGCATATAACGGCAATTAATAAAAAAGATGCTAAAAATTTTAAAGGGAACTGGAAGGGGTATATAGAATAGTTCAAAGAGAGGAAAGGGAAAGGTAAATGATGTAATTATATTATAATCTCAAAAATAAAAGAAAACACAAGCTCTTGAGTGTGTATGTGCGTGCGTGCATGCTTGCATGTGTGCATGTGTGTGTGTGAGCACATGCCCTTGGAGGCCAGAAGGTATCAGATTGCCTTGAACTACCAATATGAGTTCTACAAAGTGAACTCAGATCCTCTGAAAAAATGGCAAATGCTTTTTGTTTGTTTGTTTGTTTGTTTGTTTGTTTTCGAGACAGGGTTTCTCTGTGTAGCCCTGGCTGTCCTGAAACTCACTCTATAGACCAGGCTGGCCTCGAACTCAGAAATCTGCCTGCCTCTGCCTCCCAAGGGCTGGGATTAAAGGCGTGCGCCGCCGCCGCCACCACCACCCAGCCCGGCAAATGCTCTTAATCACTGTGGCATGTCTCCAACCCCAAAATGTAATTAACTTAAAAATATATATGTAAGGGTCTGGAGAGATGGCTCAGAGTTTAAGAGCACTGTCTGCTCCTCTAGAAGATCTGGGTTCAATTCCCAGTACCTACATGGCAGCACACAACTGTTTGTAATTCCGTTTCCAGGGGATTCAACACCCTCATACAGACATACAGGCAGGCAAAACACCAATGCACATGAAATAAAGTATATATATATATTGTGTGTGTGTGTGTGTGTATGAGAGACCCTGTCTCAAAATACAAAAAGAAACAAAGAAACAAACCTATGTATATATTTTATGTGTAAATGTTTTGCCTGCTTTGAGTCTGTGTACTATATGTGTGCCTGTTCTCTTGGAGGCTAGAAGAGGACATCAGATCTGCTACAAGTGAGGTTATTAATAATTAAGAACTACTTTGTGGGGGATGGCTAGATGGCTCAGCAGGTAAGAGCACTGACCACTCTTCTGAAGGTCCTGAGTTCGGATCCCAGCAACCACATGGTGCCCCATAATCACCTGTTATAAGATCTGACACCTTCTTCTGGTGCCTCTGAAGACAGCTTCAGCTTATTACACCACAGCAAGCAGGGCTGTCCTGAGTTCAATTCCCAGCAGCCACATGATGGCTCACGGCCGTCTATACAGCTACAGTGTACTCATACACTCATACATATAAAATAAATAAATAAATAAATAAACCTTAAAAAAAAAAAAAAAAAAAAGAGCCGGGCGGTGGTAGCACATGCCTTTAATCCCAGCACTTGGGAGGCAGAGGCAGGCAGTTTTCTAAGTTCGAGGCCAGCCTGGTCTACAGAGTAAGTTCCAGGATAGCCAGGGCTACAGGGCTACACAGAGAAACCCTGTCTCAAAAAAACAAAAAACAAAAACAAAAACAAAAACAAAAACAAAAAAACTGCTCTGTGGGTGTTGTAAATGAAATCTTCTGAGAAAGCAACTAGGGCTCTTAACTGCTGAGCCATCTCCAGGCCTTAAAATGGTTAATTTTTATGTGGATTTCATGTAAATTTAAAATTTTACCTCAATAACATCAGTTTTTCTTTTTTGAAACAGCATCTCATGTAGCCTAGGCTGGCCTCAAACTCACTATAAATCACAGGTTGATGGACTTTGAACTCCTGATCCTCCTGCCTCCACTTCCTGGGAGAGCTGGGATCATAGACTTGTGCCACCACACCAAGTTTGTTTTTTTTTTTTTTTGTTTGTTTGTTTGTTTGTTTTTTCAAGACAGGGTTTCTCTGTGTAGCCTTGGCTGTCCTGGAACTCACTCTGTAGACCAGGCTGGCCTCGAACTCAGAAATCCGCCTGCCTCTGCCACCCAAGTGCTGGGATCAAAGGCGTGTGCCACCACTGCCCAGCTGGTGGTACACATTTTTAATCCCAATACTCAGGAGGCAGAGCATGTGGATCTCTGAGTTCAAGGCTAACTGGGTTTACATAGCAAGTTCCAGGACAATCTATGCTACAGAGAGAGAGAGAGAGGGAGAGGGAGAGGGAGAGGGAGAGGGAGAGGGAGAGGGAGAGACAGTCAGAGAAAGAGAGACAGAGAGAGAACTTTTGAAATCAATTCTCTTTTTCCTGTGAGTTCTGGAGGTAAACTTAGGTAACAAGACTTGTGTCATAAGCACCTTTACTCACTGAGCCACTTTGCTATGTCCCCTCATTATTTTTGTTTGTTTCGTTCTTTCTTTCTTTCTCTCTTTCTTTCTCTCTCTCTTTCCTCTCTCCCTCCTTTCTTTCTTTCTTTCTCTCTTTCTCTCTTTCTTTCTTTCTTTCTTTCTTTCTTTCTTTCTTTCTTTCTTTCT
>JADRCD010208649.1:0-35124 GCA_019843815.1 Montemys delectorum | reverse complement strand
CATCATCATCATCATCATCATCATCATCATCATCATCATCATCATCAAACTCTATGAGATTCTTAGAAAAATGTATCAACAAGTCAGGCTTGCTGGCTCACACCTGTAACCCAGCACTCAGAAAGCTGAGGTAGGAGGATTATGTGAAGTTTGAGCCAGTCTGGGCTAGAGTGAAACTTTGTCTCAGAAAGCAACACTATGCTCCAATACAGGACCCTATATCCAGAAATATATGAACAGCATGAACTGAAGTTAATGGCTTATTAAAAAACAAAAACAAGGGCTGTCAAGATGGCTCAGCAGGTAAGAGCACTGACTGCTCTTCTGAAAGCCCTGAGTTCAAATCCCAGCAACCACATGGTGGCTGTCACAACCACTCGTAATGAGATCTGATGCCTTCTTCTGGTGTGTCTGAAGACAGCTAAAGTGTACTTATGTATAATAATAAATAAATCTTTGGGTTGGAGCAAGCAAGGACCGAGTGAGCAGAGCTAACTGGAGCAGCAGAGGTCCTAAAAATTCAATTGCCAACAACCGTATGAAGGCTCATAACCATCTGTTCAGCTACAGTGTACCCATATACATAAAATAAATAATTTTTTTTTGTTTTTTTTGTTTTTTGTTTTTTGTTTTTTGTTTTTTTCGAGACAGGGTTTCTCTGTATAGCCCTGGCTGTCCTGGAGCTCACTCTGTAGACCAGGCTGGTCTCAAACTCAGAAATCTGCCTGCCTCTGCCTCCCAAGTGCTGGGATTAAAGTCATGCACCACCACGCCGGGCAAATAAATAAATCTTTAAAAAAAAAAAAACACAGAAAAAAAAAACCTCAAAAAGAAAAACAAAGCTAGATAGTGGTGGCTTTTTTTTTTTTTTTTTAAGATTATTTATTATTGGGCCGGTGAGATGGCTCAGCAGGTAAGAGTACTGACTGACTACTCTTCCAAAGGCCCTGAGTTCAAATCCCAGAAACCACATGGTGGCTCACAACCATCCGTAATGAGATCTCACACCTTCTTCTGGTGGTCTGAAGACAGCTACAGTGTACTCATTTATAATAATAAATAATCTTTTTTTTAAAAAAGATTTATTTATTTATTTTATGTGAGTACACTGTAGCTGTCTTTTGACACTCCAGAAGAGGGCATCAGATCTCATTATGGATGGTTGTGAGCCACCATGTGGTTGTTGGGATTTGAACACAGGGCCTTGGGAGAGTAGTCAGTCAGTGCTCTTAACTGCTGAGCCATCTCCCCAGCCCTCGATAGTGGTGGATTTAATTCCAGCACTTGGGAGGCAAAGAGATGTCTGTGAGTTCAAGAACAGCCTGGTTTACAGAGCCAGTTCCAAGACAACTAGAGCTAGAAAGAGATCCTGTCTCAAAAAACCCAAATCAAAACCACAACAAAAGAACTGGACGTGGTAGAGCACACCTTTAATTTCTACAACCTAAAGGCAGAGGCAGGAAAATCTTTATGAGGTCCAGTTCTAGGCCAGTCAGGGCTACAAAATGAGACACTATCCAAAAAAAAAAGACATGAAGTTGGAGTGTACAAAGGTAGATCTAGGAGGAATTGAGGAGAGGAGTTGGAGGTTCTGAATGTGATCAAAATATATTGTATGGAACTCTAAAATAATAAAAATATTAAAAACAAAAAACCAGCTATAACAAACAACCCCACCAGATATATTAAATAATAAGTAATTGAATGGCTGAGCATTATACTTGGCACATAATAAATGGGCAGAAAATGTTAGTATTGCCATTAATCTGCCAAAGCAAGAACAACCCACTGGGACAGGAGAGATGGTTCATCCTTTAACAACTATGGTTATTCTTCCAGAGTACCCAGGTTTGATTCCCAGAACCCAAATAGCAGCTTACAATCCCATTGCAACTCCAGTTCAAGGGGATCTGATATCATTTTCTGGCCTCCACAGGTTACCAGGCATGCAAACGGTGTGCAGATATGCTGACTTAGGTTTTCTATTGCTGTGATGGAGCACTATGGCCGAAAAGCAAGTTGGGGAGAAGAGGGTTCATTTGGCTCACACTTTCCTATGATTGTTCATCATTGAAGGAAGTCAGGACAGGAACTCAAGCAGAGCAGGAACCTGGAGGCAGGAACTGATGCAGAAATCAGTGGGGCCAGCCCTGGTAGGGTCAGGTACTGAGGTGGGACACAGCATTAGATGAAGGCCAAAGGCTGATGATCTTTGGCCTTGTAACTCTCTTTTACTATTCTGGGGGTCAGAAGCTGATAGCTTCTGGCAGTTTAACTTTCTTGCTATTCCTTGGCTAAAAGCCACTGGTTTCTTGCAATTAACTCCTGCTAATAGCAGCAAGGAATTAAGGAAAAAGGCTTAGTTTCTGTCTGGCTCAAGGGCTCCTCTCTGGCCAGAGAAGAGTCGTGGAGTTCATTAACTCTTCATGAGCCAGAGAGAAAAGAAGAGGAAAAAAGGGAGAATTTTCTCATTTTGTAGTGGCCCTTCCCTCCTGAAAATCTGAAAATTTCAATTTCAATCTCTTTCTCTCTCTCTCTCTCTCCCTCTCCCTCTCCCCTTCCCTATCTCTCTTTTTCTTCTTTCTTGTCATCCCGCCCCACTTTGCTGAGAATTGAACTCAGGTCCTTTGGACGTGCAGCCAGTGCTCCTAACCACTGTCTCATTGTGTAATCTTGTCTGGCCTGGAACTTTTTATGTAGACCAGGCTGTCCTCAAAACTCAGAAAAATCTGTCTGCCTCTGCCTCCCTAGTCTTAGAATTAAAGGCAGCACCACCATGACCAGTTACAAACCTTTATCTACTCAGAACGTACCATTCTGATCCCTTTCTGCCTTGGCCTTATTTCCATGCGCTCTAATCTCCAATGCCTTAATATCCTATTTCATGTTGAACCAACGTGGCAAAACGCTGTCCATCAAAGTGCAGGTCTCCTGTACTCAACTCCCAGACTGAAAGTGGACAGTGGGCAGCAGATTCCCTCAAGCTAGCTATGGGACATAGGAGCTGGGAACTGAACTCAGGTCTTCCACATGAAGAGTATGGGCTCTTAAGTACTGAGCCATTTCTCCAGTCCCCAGACATTCACTTTTAAAATTTATTTTTTATATATAAGTACACTGTGGCTGGGATTTGAACTCAGGACTTTCAGAAAAGCAGTCAGTGCTTTTAACCACTGAGCCATCTCTCTGGCCCGACACTTTTTTTTTTTTAAAGTAAATTACATTAAAAATATTTATTGAGGGCTGGAGAGATGGCTCAGCGGTTAAGAGTACTGACTGCTTTTCCAGAGGTCCTGAGTTCAATTCCCAGCAACCACATGGTGGTTCACAACCATCTGTAATTAGATCCGACGCCCTCTTCTGGTGTGTCCGAAGACAGCTACAGTGTACTCATATAAATGAAATTAAAAAAAATTTTTTTGTTTTCAAAACGGGTTTCTCTGTATAGCCCTGGCTGTCCTGGAACTCATTCTGTAGACCAGGCTGGCCTCGAACTCAGAAATCCGCCTGCCTCCCAAGTGCTGGGATTAAAGGCATGTGCCACCACTTCCCAGAGAAATAAAAAAAAATCTTAAAAAAAAATATATTTATTGGGTATGTGTGCATGTGACACGTGCACATTCTGGGATATACTTCTTGAGACTTTGGTTTGCGTAGTTAACACTTGGCTGCCTATAGCTAACTTGGTGAACTTTCTGAGGTTGTTGAAATGACCCAAGGACACTACAGTTGTGGATATCCCACAGGACCTAAGGGTGGCGCTGGGAAACTGGATTCGGGCAGAGCTTCCCAGCAAAGCTAATGCTAAGAGTTGGGACACAGAGCACCCCCTATAGCGAGTGCGAATTAGAGACTTACAGAATCACGTGGCTTCCTCCTACCAATAGCAAAGTAACAATCGCTTCCTCCGTTCCCCATGGAAACAACACCGCCCTCAATGATTCTCCCGCCCCTTCAGTGCTGAGGTTTTGGCCTTTCATTGAAAAGTCCGGGTGACAATCAAACAGCTGCTTCTTGTTGGCTGGACAGTTGGCTTCCGTGAAGCGAATGACTTCGCTGACTGGTCAGGACGCGAAGGCTGGCTTATCTTCACCCAATGCTTCTTCTTTAGGGCGGGACCTAGTGAAGACTCAGGGCCAATCAGCGGCGACGTCGCTTGTGCGACTCCACGTCGGCAGCTGCTGCGGGCAAGATGGAGGCGCTGATTTTGGTAGGAGCTGGAGGGCCGGTGGCTCCGCTGTGGTGTTCAGGGGGTCCGGGAGGTGGGGCTTATCAGCTGGGGCCGGGAGAGGGTTCCACGCAGGCCTCGGGGGCCGAAACTCCCGCAATGCAAGCGTGGCCTACATGGGAGCCAGAGCCGCGGTATAGAGTAGGAAGCCTTGCTGGGAAGAGACCAAGAGTCGGTGGCAAAGTTGAAGAGAACATGCGAGGTTCTTAGGAGAATTCTGAGTGCACTGGATGGGGGTGTGGGGTGTGGAGTGTGTGTGTCTTTCAAGTTCTCCCCGATGGTTAGTGTTGTGGATCATACCTACTTGAGTTTCGCCAAACCTCCATCCATATTCGAGTCCCCCAAGTTGCAATGACAGAATAGAGGTGTTTTGGCAGCCCCAGATCCTCCTGATGGTGGTCAGAATAAGACTACCTTTGGGCAATTCTATGTCCTGTTTCTTTACAAAACTTGTTTTCGTTTTCCTGTTAGTCCTTAGTTTGTAATTCTGTCATGATTGAGAGTCAGCATTCCATCCAGGTTCAGGAATACTTGGTAGAGCTAGCATAGCTTTTGGAATATATTTTCTGACTCCTTATTCTTCTCTCATATTCTCTCCACCTTCAGACTTTAGGAACTCATACTGTAGGATCCGTTTCTGTCTTCTTGCTTACATGAGAATTGTGATTATAGAAGTGCATTAGCTCTCTTGTCCCTTCATCCCTTCTGCTTGTTCAAATAAAACACTGCCCCTTTAGAACAGGATCAGAGCATTTCTTTCTTTCAAGGCACTGGCTGGCAGTTTGGAGACCCATGAGTCTGCCTACCTGTGTCTGTGTGTTAGTGTAGGAATTTAACTTCCAGCTTCTTTCCTTGAGTTGGACTCCAGGATTATTTCCAAGAGTTACTGTTTTCATTTATATTCCTTGTAAGTGTACCTATCAAACTCTTGTCAGTAAAAGAAAAGAGTTTTTCCTTCTCTCTTTTTAAAGGAAAAAAGGTTTTTGAGACAGGGTACCTCTCCACCTCCTTTCCCTTTCCTGATGCCCTAGCCACTCATTATGAAAGCCAGGTTGGCCTCAAACCCACAGAGATCCACCTGCCTCTACCCTCCAAGTGCGGAGACTAGAGGTATGTGCGATCACACCAACTTGTTTTAGTTTTTGGACTGAGAGTTTCATATAGGTCTGACTGGAATCAACTTTGCCACGTGGCCAGGGCAGACCTCCATACTTAACCTGGCATTTATGTGGGTATTTGAACTTTGGTTTTCTTATTTATTCGACAAGCACTTTAACCACTAACCTATATCTCCAAGCCTCCTTACTTCCCTTCTTTCAGATATCAAAGAGAATTTATTCTCATCATATGTGTTGGACAAGTTGAAGCAAAATGTTTAATGTCTTGAGTAGTTCAAGTATTTACTATACCAGTCAATGAGTTTTTAAAAGTCTTGTGATTGATATGGATAGAGTCTGTGAAACTGGTTTCCTTGGATGTTTTTAGCCTTTTTAATCAGGTGTGGTGGCTCAGGATGAGGCCATATTGCTGCTAGTTTGATTCTAGCCTGGGTTACAAAATAAGACCTCGTCTCATAAAACCAAAATTAATGTAATTTAGTGGAACCAGCTTAAAAAGTGAGGAAGGTGATAATTGGTAAGTTCCTTTCCCATTGGTTCTGTTGGACTGGGTGTAGTGCAATGCTAAGAGCACATGGTCTAGCTGGCTTTAAAGGACCCTAACACTGGGAGGGCTGAAGTTGTATGGGGTAATCTCTGTGTTGTTTTCTCTCCCTTTTTTGTGTCTTCTTGTACTGTGTGGTCTGTCTCAGCCTGCTTCTTCCTCATTCTTCCCTTGCAGCTGAGCTAACCGGCTACATATAGTAACAAACCCTTGCTAACTTGCCTGGATACTCCTCACCTTTACTTTTTTTTTTTTTTGATTTTTTTGAGACAGGACAGCCTTGGCTGTCCTGGTACTCACTGTAGACCAGGCTGGCCTCGAACTCAGAAATCCGCCTGCCTCTGCCTCCCAAGTGCTGGGATTAAAAGACCTGCGCCACCACCGCCTGGCCCACCTTTACTTTTAAAATTATACTGAGCCTTTGTCACTTATGTATTGGGTTTAGGGAAGCAGAGCTGTAGGAAAAGACTGTTTCTAAGGCAGAGCACTGCCAAAACTCTATTCCATTTTAGTTTCCTTGTTCCCTCAGAACAAAAAATTTTTTTTTCTGGGCTGAATTTGTCATCTCCCAGCCTCACCAGGTTTCTGAAGTTTCTGTAGGTTCTTATACCTCTTCAGTTTGTAGAATTTTCCTTTCAGCCATGGGTTGTATAAAGTTTTTGTTGGTGATAAAATACCTACAGGAAGCTATGGATTGTGGCTCCAGCCTTTAATCTCAGTCCTTGGTAGGCACAGGCAGGTGGATGTCTGAGAGTTTCAAGCAAGCCTGGTTTACTTAGCAAGTTCCCAGACAGTCAAAGCTATGTGGAGCCGGGCGATGGTGGCGCCAGCCTTTAATCCCAGCATTTGGGAGGCAGAGGCAGGCAGATTTCTGAGTTTGAGGCCAGCCTGGTCTACAGGGTGAGTTCCAGGACAGCCAGGGCTATACAGAGAAACCCTGTCTCAAAAAACAGAAGAAAAAAAAAGCTATGTGGAGAGACCCTGTCTCAATAAATACATACATACATACATACATACCCAAAACTTACGGGTATTAGTTTTTGTGCTGATTTTTAAAGTTCTTTTTGTTTTTTTGTTTTTTGTTTTTTTTTAGTTTTTTTTCTTTGAGACAGGGTTTCTCTGTATAGCTCTGGCTGTCCTGGAACTCAATCTGTAGACCATGCTGGCCTCAAACTCAGAAATCCATCTGCCTCTGCCGCCGGGAGTGCTGGGATTAAAGGCGTGCGCCACCACCACTGGCCTCCTCTAGCATTTCTGTTTGCTGGTTTGGTAGGACCTCTGGGGAAGCCTGATCAAACATGTGGAATGTTGAGAAGAGGAAAGGAAAGATCTAGAGGGTCAAGAAATGGGTCAAAATCTGCCTTGGTGTAGGCATTTTTAGGTGACAATAGATTCCTTCATTGAGGTACTTTTACAGTGGATCCTTCTTGAATTAAGCAACCAACCTTGGGGGATGGAGAGATTGTTCAACCTTGGGGGATGGAGAGATTGCTCAGTGGTTAAGAAGAGCATTTGCAGATGGTTATGAACCACCATATGGATGCTGGAGTTAAAGCCAGCCCAGGTCCTCTGCAAGAAAGCAAATGCTTTTTTTTTTTTTGGTTTTTTTTTGAGACAGAGTTTTTCTGTGTAGCCCTGGCTGTCCTGGAACTCATTCTGTAGACTAGGCTGGCCCCGAACTCAGAAATCCACCTGCCTCTGTCTCTCAAGTACTGAGATTAAAGGCATGCGCCACCACTGCCCGTCTCTGTTGCTCTTTTTGCTGGCTCTCCTGTTCTCAGTTAGTGGAGAGGAATCTGCAGGTTGACATTCTCCATTTATAATCTGGAATCTTAATAACTTACACTTCCCTTCAACCTTTGCTTTTTCTTTTTTTTTTTTTTTCTTTTTTTTTTTTTTTTTTTTTGCCCCACCCTGAAAGCTGAATTACTGTAGCAGTTCAGATGCTTAAAAACTTTGTACAGAGATTTTTTTTTTCTTCCCATTTCCAGGTTTTAATTTCTGAGTGCATTTCCAGTGTTTTACAGATTAGAAATCAATTCCATCCATTGTCTTCCCTTAATATTTTATCCTAAAACTAACAAAATCCTGATTTCCACATCTCATTCAAATACCAGGCCATCTAAAGTGCACCAGGATGTATATGTATCTAGAGGAGGAAGCTGCAGGACACATTGGTGACTCAAAGGTTGACATTGTTTCAGTGGCCTTTGCTTCCTGAATCATCTTAATGGGGCTTTTGTTAAATTCCTTTGGCACTAACAGTGGAGGTACTTGGCCTGAGTGCCCCCTCCCCCTGCTTTGGGCAAAGGTATCAATTACATTAAGCCCCCAAAGCACTCCCATCTCATCCCTGGCAGTCCCCTGTGCCCCTCTCCAGCTGCGTCCTTGCTGGTGCTTGGCCCCTCCATTTCGTTAGGAGAAGCAATCTCCTCATTCCTGCGCTGAGGAGATATATTTCTCAGCCAGGGCTTGAGCAGTGCCAGCACTACCCCCGGTGAGGTCCCTGGCAGCCATAAAAATTTTTATTGTGATTATGTTGGTGTCGGGGTGTCCATCTGGGTTATTGCACACCTAGTTTAATTGATTGAAGTTTAATTTATTGACACTTCAAATTAAATGATCAGAATAAACTGTGCTGTTACTCTGGCCGGCTTGTTTTAATGGTTGATTGCTGGAAGCAGACCTTGGCTTGAACTAAAACCCCAAAAGAGTAATTGACGCTGCTTCTAACTCTCCCCGTGTCTTGCCCTCTAAGAAGACCTCGCTATAGATTTCCGACGTATTTATTTATATATATTTTTTTCCTCTCATTCACAGTGGTGGGAAAGAGTTGGTCCCTGGCAAGGTATAAATTATATCAAAGGTCTAGGGGAACCATCACATGGTCTGAAAGGCAGGAGGAGGCCTCTGCCAGACCCCAGAGAAGCCAGGTCTCCCTGGGAGGCAGATTGTGAGTGAAGTTGCCCACCTCTGTGAGGGAGCCTCAAGGCAGGCTGGGCTCTTTCTCATCTGTGTTCTTGCTGCTGTTTCTTATTCCATTGGAATGGTGTGGCTGGTATTGGCAGGGTGTTGACAGAAAAACTAAAGGAAAGAGGAGCTGGAGGGGGCAGTAAAGATGGAACAGGCCTCATCAGGGCTGTGCAGCCACTTAGCTGGGATGATGAAGGAATACAACTGATGAAGATACCCTGGGAGACTAAGTCCATGGTCACTGTGAGATGCCAGTGTTGGCAAAGGCCCTCCAGATTTCCTTCTTTTGGTGTTGGGCAGAGTGGTTCTCTCACAGCAGACTGTTAGATTTCTTTCTGTCCTTACATTGTCTAGCCTCTGTCACCTTCGTGTCTTCAGGATATTCTTTTGTGTAACTTAATTCATGTGCTGCAGATGAAAGCTTATCTCAGTGCTAGGAATGTAGCTCAGTTGGAAGAGTGCATACCTGGCACCCCATAAATTGGGTAAGGTGGAATACACTGTAGTCTCAGTACTCAGTAGATAGAATCAGAAAGATCAAAAATTCAAGGTCGTCCTCAGCTACATGGCAACTTGAAGCCAGTCTGGAATATCTGAGGGCCTCCCCCTTAAAAAAAAAAAAAAAAAAAAAAAAAAAAAAAAATCAAAGAATAGAAAGTCTGCTCTTACGGGCTTTTATTTTTTCTTCATAATCAGTGTACATAACTTCATTTGTACCACATTGCTCTGGCAACCAATTGTCCCCAACTTTTTTCTCTCTGTGTGTGTGTGTGTTGAGGGGTGTTAATTATAAAGTCTAAGCTAGCCTTAATTTATGATCCCCTTGTCTCATTTTTCCTGCATAGGAGTTATGGGTATGTGCACCAAACCCAGTTTCCATCTTCTCTGCTATATAGTCAGACTGAAGAACCCAGAAACTGTTCACTTTGTCTTTAGATCCTTTTGTGTGGGGTGGAGGGCAGCAGGGTTAGTCATGATATAAACTAGGGTCAAGGACAAACAGTAAGTGGATCTAGCTGATGGTGGGTGTCTGTATACTCCCAGCACTTGGCTAGCTAAGACAGGATTCCTGGCCCGAGGCTAAAAGTTTGAGGCTAGGTTGAAAACTAGTAAAATCCTGCCTTGAAAAAAAAATGTGAAAAGAAATTCACATTAAGAAATTAAGACTTAGCGGGCAGTGGTGGCGCACGCCTTTAATCCCAGCACTTGGGAGGCAGAGGCAGGTGGATTTCTGAGTTTGAGGTCAGCCTGATCTACAGTGAGTTTCAGGACAACCAGGGCTACACAGAGAAACCCTGTCTCGAAAAAAACAAAAAACAAACAAAAACAAAAAAACAAAAACAAAAAAAAAAACAAAAAAAAAAAAGAAAAGAAATTAAGACTTGCTGGAGAGATGGCTCAGAGATTAAGAGACTGTCTGTTATTCCAGAGGTCCTGAGTTCAATTCCTAGCAACCACGTGGTGGCTCATAATGAGATCTGGTGCCCTCTTCTGGCTGTGCAGGCAGAACATTGTATATATAATAAATCTTTGAAAAAAAAAGAAAGGAAGAAAGAAAGTAAGCAAATAATACTTTAGGGTGTTTTAAATTCAGATGTCCAGTCAGGCATGGGCATAGGCCCTTTCTAGTACCAGGGAAGCTTAGCTGGAGGGTTTCAAATTCCAGACTTGTTTGGGCTATATACTGAGACCCTTGTGTGTGTCTCAAAATACACAAGGGCTGGGGATATAGTACATTGATAGCATTAAGAAGAAAAAGAACAAAAGGTGTCTCTAGTCCCTTTTGACTTTTTTTCTCTTTTCTGAATACTATTTGAGTGTGGGCTTCTAAAGTACCCAATTTAGGGTATTCTGGGTATTCTGATGTAGCTCTCAGGCCTGGTTAAGGAATATATCTGATTTCAGTTCACTTGGTTGTCAGCATTACCACCTCATTTTGTTTGTTTGTTTGTTTGCTTGTTTTTTGTTTTTTGTTTTTCGAGACAGGGTTTGTCTGTGTAGCCCTGGCTGGCCTGGAACTTACTCTGTAGACCAGGCTGGCCTCAAGCTCAGAAATCCGTCTGCCTTTGCCTTCCAAGTGCTGGAATTAAAGGCGTGTGCCACCTCTGCTCAGCATTACCACCTCATTTATGTGAATCCTTTTCACTGGTAATGGCTGAAGAGTTAGGAATTGTGTGAATTCTTCAGCGGCTAGGTGTCCTGAGTTTTCGGAAAATACTTAGGGAGCTGGGCTAGAGTGGTGCAGGCCTTTAATCCCAGCACTTGAGAAGCAGAGGCGCGTGGATCTCTTGAGTTTAAGTCCAGCCTGGTCTACAGAGAGAGTTCCAGGAAGGCCAAAGCTTCAAAAAGAAACCCTGTGGGTGTATTGTGTGGGGGGCAAAGTAAGATGAAGAGAAGGAAGGAGGGGAACAGAGGGAGGAAGGAAGGAAGGAAGGAAGGAAGGAAGGAAGGAAGGAAGGATGAATGAATGAATGAATACCTGGGGGTCTAGAGAGATGAGTCAGCACATAAGAAGAGCACTTGTTGCTTTTACAGGGAACCCAGGTTTAGTTTCTAGCACCCAGAAGAGATCACAGCCTTCTCTAACTCATACATGTAAAATAAATCTGTTTTATGATTAAAAAAATATACAATTAAAAAAGGAAAGAAAGAAAAGCAAAAACTGGTACTCTACATTGCCTGAGAGCTTGAGGCTTGTTAACTTGTGCAATTTGGTCACCAAAGCCAGCCACTGAAAGCTGGAAGGGTATGGTGCTGACTCTTACTCCCCCGGCTTGCTCTGTGAGATCCTTAGTCATATTAACTTACAAAGGCCACATATTTTTATTGAAGTTGTTAACTAGCTGAAGGCAGAAAATCATTCATTTCTTCAGTTTTTCCTCTTCACATTCAAAAGACTGTTTGGCTTTTTTGAACAGTCTCACTATATAGCTGTGACTGGCCCAGTTCTCATGTCTACCAGAGTGTCCTCAGACTGACAGAGATCAGTCTGTCTCTGCCTCCCAAGGTTTGGGACTAAAGATGTGGGCCACCAACCCAAGTTCTTCACATAGTCTTATCTTCAGAGGATCGAATTTTAAACCTAGTTCACTCTCAACTGTGTGATGTGGGTGTTTGTTTGTTTGTTTGTTGGGAACAAAGTTCAGAGATTTTATCAGCTTTATACAAGGGTCTGCTGTAATTTTTTTAAAAGGCACTAACCCTAGCTGATCTAGGTTCAGCCTTTCCCTTCTCCTATGAGGAAGCTGAGTATTGGAGAAAGAGAGGGGAAAATTTGAGTTAATAACTTACCCAGAATTAAGAGGCGCCAGTTCCTTCAACTGGCAGAAGTTTTGCCCCATACCTGGGCTCTCCATGTTTCCTATCTGTATGGGGTAATAAGGTGTGTGTGTCTTTGTGTGTGTGCTCAAGTGTATGGGCAGGTTTGATGAGTGTGTGTACACGTGTGGAGGGTGGAAGCTAACCTCAGATGCCATTTCCCCCTAGCAGCCAGCCATGTAGTTTTTTGTTTGTTCATTTGTTTTGTGTTTTATTGTTATTGTTTTGAGACAAGGTTTCCTCTGTGTAGCCCAGGCTGTCCTGGAACTCGATCTGTATACCAGGCTGGCCTCGAACCCAGAGATCCACCTGCCACTGCCCAGCTGAGTTATTGTTGTTTACCTTTTGATTTGGCTGGCTGGCTAGCGAGCCCAAGGGATCTTCTGCTCTTTGCTACCCCAGGGCTGGGATTGACAGAGCTGATTAAATGCATAAGTACTTCCACCAACTGAACTCCAGAGGCTTGTGAACTTTGGGTCTTCACACCTCTACCTCTTGAAGGCTAGGATTACAGGCTGTGATGCCACGTCTGGTTTCATGTAATACTAAGGATTGAACTCAGGGCTTCATGCATGCTGAGAAATACTATAACTGAACCATAGTCTCAGTTCCTAAGAAGATTCTTTGTAAATATGACTCTCTGCCATCAATACCTTCTGAATATATGTGTTCAGTTTCCTCTTTATGACCAAAATTTGGTCTCATATAAGCTAGATAATTTCTCCAGGATCCATGGATCTTTTTGTTTGTTTATTTCTTTTCAAGACAGGGTTTCTCTGTATAGCCCTGGCTGTCCTGGAACTCACCCTACAGACCAGGCTGGCCTCAAACCCAGAAATAATGCATGCCTCTGCCTCCCAAGTGCTGGGATTAAAGGCGTGCACACCACTGCCCGGCGTCCCATGGGTCTTTTTAAGATAGGGTCTCATTATGTAGCCCTAGGAGGCCTGGGACTCTTTATGTAGACTAGACTGGCCCTGAACTTGCAGAGAGCTCCCTTTTTCTACTTCTTGAGTGCTGCAATTAAATGATTTGTGCAACTATACTTGCCTCATGGGTCTTATTTTCTGAGTTTTTTTTTTAAAGATTTATTTATTTATTTATTATATGTAAGTACACTACATATAATAATGTGTTCTTTAGACACACCAGAAGAGGGCGTCAGATTTCATTACGGATGGTTATGAGCCACCATGTGGTTGCTGGGATTTGAACTCAGGACCTTTGGAAGAGCTCTTACCTGCTGAGCCTTCTCTTCAGCCCCTTGTTTTGTTTTGTTTTGTTTTGTTTTTTTGTTTTTGTTTTTTTGGTTTTTCGAGACAGGGTTTCTCTGTGTAGCCCTGGCTGTCCTGGAACTCACTCTGTAGACCAGGCTGGCCTCGAACTCAGAAATCTGCCTGCCTCTGCCTCCCAAGTGCTGGGAGTAAAGGTGTGCGCCACCACTGCCCGGCTTGTTTTGGTTTTTAATGTGTCTCTGTGTGTGAATGCCACTTGTGTGTGAGTGCCTGTGGAAGAGGGTGTCAGATCCCCTGGAATTGGGAGTCACAGACAGTTATGAGCTGCCTCATGTGGATGCTGGGAACCAGACTCCAGACCTGCAAGCAGTAAGCACTCTTAACTGCTGGTCTACGTCCTCAGCCCTGTGAGTTTTTGGTTTTTTTTCTAATGTGTTTATTATTTTGTTTTTGGTGCTGGGAGAATGTGGCACAGTGCATGCTAAAGCATATTCTGAGCACAGAATCTACCACTGAAGCCCCTGAGCTGTGTTTCCCAAATCTGAGCTGTGTTTCCCAATGCTGTCCTTGTCAAACTTAGCTAAATTTTCTTTTCATCTGAACTATATAGGCTTCTGTAGTAAATCAGAGCTCTCAATCTTAGCACATCTTTTAATTTAAAAAAATGTTAACTTGGGGTTAGGTAACAGAATACCTGCATAGCCATTTGGTGCTGGGAGTGGTATCTAGGAATTTCTCTTTCTAATTTTGTTTTGCTTTTGAAACAAGGTCACACTCTATCTTATGCTGATCCGGAGTTCACTATGTAGTCCAGATTGGCCTCTTAACTCCTGATCCTGCTCATCCTTCTAAGTGCTAAGGTTACAGGTGTATGTACTATGAAGGGCTCTCTTAGTTCTAACTCTCTAGGTTTCATTTTATAAGTAGGATTGAAAGGAGACCATCTTGTTACACTTTTTAATTAGTGGATCTGTTGCTAAGCCTAGCCCTTTTACTGTGTCCCAAGAATATCTCTGTAAGTAGGGAACACAGAACTTTCCAGAAATCCCAGCCATATTGCTTGTTTGTATTTGTTTTGTTTTTAGTTCTGTTTTATTTTATATGTACGATTGTTATGTCTTTATGCATAAATGGGTACCATGTGCATGCAGTACCTTCAGAGGCCAGAAGAGGGTGTCAGAACCTCCTGGAACTGGGAGCTGGGATCTGAACCTGAGTCCTCTGCAAGAGCAGCAAATGCTCTTAACCTCTGAGCTGTCTCTTCAGATTCTTAGGCCTTTTGGTTTTGTAACCTAAGTGAATCAAATAGTTACTCATAGTTCTAAAATATCCTGTCTCTCTGCTCTACACACTGTTCCTCCAGGCTTTTTGGTCTCATACAATGATCTTACCCAGGTATTCACTTACTATTCCATATATATTAATTAAGCCAATAGACTTAATTCTATAGTTTTGTTCGTATTTGTTTTGAGACAAGGTCATTTGTCCCAGCCTATCCTAGAATTTGACAAGTTGCTGAGGATGACCTTAAACTTCTGATTCACCTGTATCATAGGGTCACAAGCATGTGTCACTACTGTTAGCTTCCCATGTTTTCTTTTACAAACCTGTTTCTATTAGTTTTATTTAAAATACAAAATACATACAAATAGAGTTTGGTGGAGTTTTGGTTTGTGTGTGGATGTAACACAAGGTCTCACACCTTAGGTGAGCACTCTGCCCAGATAGCTTAGGCCTCAAATCACTGCCTTTTTAGCACTGTTTTCTTGGGTTATAATCCTGAGGAACTGTATGTCAGGCAGGAGGCCCACAGAGGGCAGCCCTGGGAAGGACTCTTCTTCCTTGGGGCTCCACACTTGATGTTCCCAGCAGGTTTCTGGAGACTCTGATTGAGAACAGAGAGTTAGTTGCAGCAGCCCAGGTGCTTGTTGGATGACATTTCAGCTGTCCCAAAGACAGCTGACATGAAAATCTATCCCTGCCACTACAAGCCAGTCTGCCTATCCATCATTTACAGGCACTCTTAGCATTTGAGGTGAAGTTCTGTTATACACTCAGGCTGTGGCTCTGAAAGTCAGTGCATCACAGAACTTTGTCTCGAAAGCTTTCTAGCAGCTGCCCATTTGGGGAGTGAGAGGGAAGAATAGATCTTTTCAGTCCTTTGAATATGGTCCTAAGATTGTAGGGTCTTTTTCAAGAGTTAGTATTTAATGCATTACAATGTCAAAGCCAAGACCATTGTCCAGGAAGCTCATTTCTTAGTTCCTGGGAGTTATTTATAAACATGTCCTTTGCAAAGCTTAGAGTGAAATTACATTGTTAACAATGGCTTCTGGAGCCTTTAAACTGGCTGGTTTTATGACATGAAGGGAACTCTCAGGCTTCCCCACTCCTGAGAGGTAAAGGTATAGGATGGAGTGGGGCCAGTTACAACAGAAGTGACAAGAGCTGGCTTTACTGTAGCATGGTAATGCCTTTAAGTGGCATTCTGTTTCCTGCTGAGTACCCCAGCTTTCCTTGTTGTGGATCTTCCTTTGCAAGTTTGAAATGGTCAGACTTGTTCAGCCTTCCCTCTTCTTCCAGATCTTGAGTGCCTGAAAGCTAGTCTCTCCTCTCTCTCTCTCTCTCTCTTTCCTCTCTCTCTCTCTCTCTCTCTCTCTCTCTCTCTCTCTCTCTCTCTCTTTGGTTTTTCGAGACAGGGTTTCTCTGTATAGTCCTGGCTGTCCTGGAACTCACTTTGTAGCAGGCTGGCCTCGAACTCAGAAATCCACCTGCCTCAGCCTCTCAAGTGCTGGGATTAAAGGTGTGCGCCACCACCGCCCAGCTCTCCTTTCTCTCTTAACCTGTCTTTTATCTTGTCCAGGAAGACCCAGTGTTTCTGTTTTAAGGTTTCTTTGATCATATCTTCTAGGCAGCCAGTGAAGTAGAACCAGGAGCAGAACCCTGGGCTGATTCTCTGTTATTAGCATGGCTGTGTAGGTGCTTAGGCAGTGCTGGCCACAAGAACATTGGCTCTCCCGCTTGGCAGGTGGCCATTAGGGATTTTGGCTTCTGTGAGGGTGGGGGTGTGTGTGCTCCCATTCCTTCCAGGAATACCAGACTCTGGCTGCAAGAACAGTCACCAATGCCAGATTAAGGTCCAGTTTCAACTTGTGGGCAGCTAGCCCTGTGTAGTTGCTGTGAGTGTGGATGGAGGGGCACAACCATTTCCTTCTATTAAGATTTTCTTGTCCATTAAGGAAACTCATTCCCATTGCGGGCTCCATTTTGGTACTTGAACAGCCAAGTGGCTATAGAACAGAGCCTGCTGTGTGGGGTAATCTTTCTGTAATGGAGCTAGGAGTCAGTAGAACAACTTCTGTTTGTGGCTCTTAGACTATACTTGAGAAGACTTCCCTATGCCAGACACACAATTCCCCAGTTGCAGAGGAAACGCTCTTGTCCTTTATTCCAGAGAGCAGTATGGCTAGGGTGGCAGTTTCAGTGTGTCAGAGGAGAAGGTTGGCAATAATACCATCCCAAAACAGTCTCACTACAAAATCCACTTAGCTGCAAAATCCAGTTATAATACATACTCATGCCCAGAGATTTCTTTTTAAACTTTATTGTCAATTTTGAACAAATATTGAGAGGTTCAGAATGTACCAGGCATTGCTCTGTGTACTTGAGATGAATTAATGAACAAAATACACAAATTGGTGAATGCTTTGGTTTGTTTCTTTTTGTTTTTTGGTTTTTTTTTTTTTGAGAGAGGATCTCATCAATCAGATGGACATGAAGACACATACCTGTAATTAGGAAGTAGTGGGTGGATTAGGTTTAAGGTTATCCTTGACTATATGCTGGGACTACATAGCATAGCCTGCCCTATAAAAAAAAATGATGGTACTTTGGAGGCAGTCTTGTGGGTTCAAGACCAGCTAGGCTACATACTGAGAGACCCTTTCTAGATAGATAGATAGATAGATAGATAGATATTAAAAAGAAAAAGAAAAGCCTGGGTTAATACCCACTTCTCTTGAGCTAGGGTGCTTCTTTTGCAAGAGCCTCACTTTACCTCTGTCAGGCTGCAGTCTCTGGATCCTTTGCAGAAATTCTTTCTTCTGCCTCATGTCTTTGTTAAACTTATATTTTGAAGGTGGGTGAGTTTTGTAAGACCAGGAGAGCTAAGCAGACAGTCTTACCTTGGACCAGAGATAGCGAGTAGTAGTCTTGGTGAGACCTCAAATTCTGTGAATTGAGGAAGGTTTTCCTATGTGAACTTTTGGACGATGTCTGTCTTAGAACCAGCGTGTGTGCATACACAATCATGCTCTGTGTGTGGATGGCTTAGAGTGGCTTGCTTTAAGCTTCTGCTTTGGGACTGCAGTGACTTCTAAGGGCATTCAGCCCTCTTTCAAATGAATAGTGCCTGTTCATTATTAGCGTGGTCACATTCCATGCCCACCTGTGTGCAGGAGGCCAGGGAGAACGGGTGGTTTAGAAAATGCATTGGTCTTAGGACCTGGAAATAAGAGCATGGTGAAGGCCTGTGAGCCTGAGACTGTCTCTCTGGGCCTTGGTTATTCTCAGGGGGAGGTATTAGACCTAATCATGCTGCAGTAGGGACACCAACCCCGATGTGACCCTTTGCAGCCCAGTCGGACCAGGGAAAGAAGGTGTTAGGCTTGCTAGTAGTGATGCCCTCAGGACTGAAGATGTGTTCATGTTTCTTCAGGAGCCCTCCCTGTACACTGTCAAGGCCATCTTGATTCTGGACAACGATGGAGACCGACTCTTCGCCAAGGTGAGACTTAATTTAGGAGCAGGACAGAAACATAAGTATCGGGGTTGGCCATATTAACTCAAATTCTTCAAGAGTGTGATGATTTTGAGAATTCTTTCACCTTACCTTGACTACTCCAAGTAAATCCAAGCTGGTAGTCTTCTGTTCCGTAGAGTGGTCTCTGCCTTCTGTGATCACATCATAAGGGCAAGGAAGAGCTTTAGAACCTTAATTCCAGAGCAAAACACTGTCTCAATACTAGAGGCCTCTATTTATGTCTGTTTTATCTATCCCTTCTGCCCCCAACCCTATTACCTTGTCACTTGGCCTGAGTTTTTCAGGGAATCCTCTAGTATCTGACCTCACCAAGCTGCATGCCCCAGTGAGCTGTTGCTAACTTTGGGTGGATTGAGAAGAGAAAGGACACCCCTCTCTTCCATTCTCCCCCTCCTGTAGAAATATCTTCTGTCCCTGGTGTATTAACTCTGGGCGAGCAGAGCATAAATCAATCAGCAGGTGGAGATTAGTTAGAATTCACCAGCTGTTCCTCCCTGTAATTGGATGTAACTATGCAGGACACCTTTGGAAACAGTTATCCAGTTACTAAATGCCAGACCTGTCATAGGTCTTCAGCTGACTGCGATGGATTAGCCCCTAAAGAGCAGGCAGTTTAGCAGTCTGCATCTCTACCCCCTTGCTGGGAGTGCTTGGGAGTGGGCTCAGTAAAGTGCAGACTGCCGGCTTCTCTCAGCCAGCAGAAAGAGCCAAGATGTGCTGTGTGAGAGATGGTCTTCCAGCCAAGTGGTCGTGTGCACATCTTTAATCCTAGCCCTTGTGCACCCAGAGAGGCAGAGGCAGGCAAGTCTACAGAATGAGTTCCAGAACAGCCAGGACTACACAGAGAAACCCTGTCTCAAAACAAACAAACAAACAAACAAGCTAAAAAGAAACCTACTGGTCTTCCTGCAGTGAGGAAGAGTCTGAGGAAGCCTCCCTGTGTTAGTGTTCCTGACCTCTCCAGCACTGTCCCTGACAAGAGTAGCTCCTAGGAAGCATGTGGTGAAAGAATCCTTAAGAGAGCTGGTGGGCCTCTGCCCACAGAGTTTTAGAAATGGCTCATAGGATTGTAAGATTAATTACAGCACAGCCCTTCCCTGTTTTTGGTTTGTTTTTTTGTTTGTTTTTGTTTTTGTTTTTTAATTTATTTCTTTTCTGGGTGTATATGTATGAACTTGTTAGAGAGGCCAGAGAACTCGCAGGAGTCAGCTCTCTCCCTCTACCATGCTGAGGCTTGGTAGCAATCTCTCTCACCCGCACCCCTGCCTCCCTCTTTCCCTCCCTCCCATTCTCTGTCTCTGTAGTCCTTGCATCTCTGTCTCATACAAGATCCCAGGGTAGAACACTCACTAATCATTGTGGGCTCAAAGCTATGGTGACTCAACCCTGTCTCCTTTCACTCCCACTAGTACTATGACGACACCTACCCCAGTGTCAAGGAGCAAAAGGCCTTTGAGAAGAACATTTTCAACAAGACCCATCGGACGGATAGTAGGTCATTCTTCACCATTCCCTGTGTTTCGGGGAACCATGGGAAGGGGGTGTCAGCAGGACTGCAGGAAAAAAGATAAAATGACTCGGTCTCCTCTTTTTTTTTCCCCTCCTCCCCTCATATAATAAACTCTTCAGAAATGTAATGGGGAGGTGAGTGTACCTCACACGGGAATACCGTGCTAGAAGCTTGGCTGTTAGCTACCTGTCTAGTCCCTGGATTTATGAGCCTCACTTGACAAATTTAACTGCAGCTCTGCTTATTGTACCGCATCCATTAGGGCAGGTAAATGGAAGCCTGTAAAGGTGACCGCTCTGCATTTTTACCTCCAAAGGATCGGCTGGTACCCTGCCTCATACACAGGGAGGGAAGTAGGTGCAGTGGGGGAGGGAGGGCTAGAGAACATAGACTCCCTGAGTTTCTAAGTCCCTTCTGCTACCCCTCAAAACAATAAATAGCTTCAGTGCTTGGAGGTCATTACACTTGGCCTATCCTTGGCCCATGCAGCTGGCCCCAGGAATTCACACGGGAACTCCTGTTTTGCTGCCTCTTCTCCCACCATTGTTTCTGCTTTCTTCCCCCAGGTGAAATCGCTCTGTTGGAAGGGCTGACAGTGGTCTATAAAAGTAGCATCGATCTCTATTTCTATGTGATTGGCAGCTCCTATGAAAATGAGGTGAGAATCACCGTGTGTGTGCTACCTCTGACGCCACTTCTGAAACCCCAATGGGACACAGCCATTGGCTTAGGGCTTTGGAGAGCCACATTCCTCTGCTATCTGGCAAGCTCATAAAGAGGTCTGTCAGGGATCCCTGTCAGTCTTATAGAAGAATGGCCCAGCCAAAGAGTCACTCCAGAAAGGAAGTTTCCCAGGTCTTTTTTTTTTTTTTTTTTTTTAATAAAGGTCAGGATCTTACTGTATAACACAGGCTATTTTCAAATCACATCTGTTTTGCAGGTGCTGGAATTATAGACATGAATCACCATCTCCAATTAGAATATACATTTATGTATTGTTAATATTTTTTCTTACATGGTGGTGCTTTAGATTTTGGTTGTTTTTTTGTTTTGTTTTGTTTTGTTTTGGATTTTTTGAGACAGGGTTTCTCTGTGTAGCCTCTTCGTTTTTGTTTTATTTTGAGACTGTGTCACACTGTAGCCCAGACTGGTCTCAAGCAATGCAACCCTGCTGTGTGAGCCTCTCCAGTGGTGAGATTGTAGGTGTGAGGTTCCCATGGTGGTTTTTGTTTCTTGGTGTGTGTGTGTGTGTGTGTGTGTGTGTGTAGGGGAGGATTTCAAGACAGAGATTCTATGTACAGCCATGGAACTCATTGTGTAGACCAGGCCTGCCTTGAACTCTCAGAGATCCACCTGCCTCTGCCTCCTGGGTACTCGGATCAAAGGTGTGTGCTACCACCACCCTGCTAACCCATGGTGGGTTTTTTTGTTTGTTTGTTTATTTTTTTACTTTTTTAAAATTTTATTTTACATGTATTGGTGTTTTTGTGTAAAGGTATTGGGTCTCCAGGAGCAGGAGTTACAGACAGTTGTGAGCTGCCATGTTTATGCTGGGAATTGATCCCAGGTCCCATGGAAGAGCAGCCAGTGCTCTTAACCTCTGAACCACCTCTCCAGCCCCCACCCACTGTGTTTTTTTGTTTTTTGTTTTGGTTTTGGTTTTGGTTTTTCAAGACAGGGTTTCTCTGTGTAGCCTTGGCTGTCCTGGAACTCACTCTGTAGACCAGGCTGGCCTCGAACTTAGAAATCCGCCTGCCTCTGCCTCCCAAGTGCTGGGATTAAAGGCATGCGCCACCACTGCCCAGCTCCCACCGTGTTTTTTAAAGGTAGATTTCGGAGGCGTAATCAAGGGTGTGCATGTGTAAATATGCTTTAGTTCATGAAGCCATACAGTATGAAGGGGTCACTTGAAGTCTCATGGTATAGGTGGGTCTGTGAGTATATTCTTAACCTTCCTGAATGCAGGAAAAATGGTTTATTTCAGGTGCTAACAACTTCTGGGAGAGTAGACAGGCACATAAGCCACCAGATGATTTTCCATCAGTTAAGACTTTGAGAGACCAAGTCCTGCTGAGCTCTTACTGCTATGTGTGTTCTTTGTGGCGTGCATTGTTTAAGCTTGGCAGCATTTCTGTGGGTTGGAGGCATTACTGTCTTTGTTTTGCCAACGAGGAAACCAAACCGCAAAGAGCCATATAAAATTACTTGTATTTGGCTTTTGTCAAACTATAAAAATAGCTGTATGTGTGATTCAGCTCACTAACTCTCTCGAGGTTACACATGTAGAACAAGCTGGGATTCAAACCTAGCTCTGACTCGAAAGCCCAAGGTGGGGCTGGATGTGTAGTTTAATAGTGAAGTGTTCCCATCGCAAATCTGAAGTTTTGGATTTGATCCCTAATAGTATTTCTTTTGTGTTTTATTTTGTTTATTTTTTGTTTGTTGTTTTCTTCTAGACAGTTTCTCTGTGTAGCCTTGGCTGTCAAGAAACTGGATTTGAGCCGAGCGGTGGTGGCGCATGCCTTTGATCCCAGCACTTGGGAGACAGAGGCAGGCGGATCTCTGAGTTCGAGGCCAGCCTGGTCTACAGAGTGAGTTCCAGGACAGCCAGGGCTACACAGAGAAACCCTGTCTCGGAAAAAAACAAAAAACAAAAAACCCCAACTCTCTCCCCGAAAAAAACAAAACAAAAAACAAAACAAAACAAAAAGAATGTACTAATTAATTAAGAGCTGAGATCAGGGGATGTCGAGATGGCTCAGCGGGTAAGAGCACTGACTCTCTTCTGAAGGTCCTGAGTTTGGATCCCAGCAACCATATGGTGGCTCACAACCACCCATAATGAGATATGACGCCCTCTTCTGGTGCGTCTGAAGACAGCTACCGTGAATTCGGAGCGAGTGGGACCGGCAGAGGTCCTGAGTTCAGTTCCCAGCAGCCACACACATGATAGCTCACAGCCATCTGAACAGCTACAGTGTACTCATACACATTAAAAATAAATCTTTAGCTGGGCGGTGGTGGCGCATGCCTGTCTCGAAAAACCAAAACCAAAACAAAAACAAAAACAAAAAAAACAAAACAAAACAAATAAAAACTCAATTTGTAGACCAGGCTACCCTTGAACTTACAGAGATTTACTGCTTCTGCTTCCCAAGTACTGAGATCAAAAGCATGCGTGACCAAACCTGGCTCTGAGAATTGCTTTTTTGTTTTTTGTTTTGTTTTTTTTTTTGAGACAGGGTTTCTCTGTGTAGCCCTGGCTGTCCTGGAACTCACTCTGTAGACCAGGCTGGCCTCGAACTCAGAAATCTGCCTGCCTCTGCCTCCCAAGTGCTGGAATCAAAGGCATGCGCCACCATCGCCCAGCTAAAGATTTATTTTTAATGTGTATGAGTACACTGTAGCTGTTCAGATGGCTGTGAGCTATCAAGTGTGTGGCTGCTGGGAACTGAACTCAGGACCTCTGCCGGTCCCACTCGCTCCGAATTCACTGTAGCTGTCTTCAGACGCACCAGAAGAGGGCGTCATATCTCATTATGGGTGGTTGTGAGCCACCATATGGTTGCTGGGATCCAAACTCAGGACCTTCAGAAGAGAGTCAGTGCTCTTACTCGCTGAGCCATCTCGACATCCCCTGATCTCAGCTCTTAATTAGTTAATGATTTCTCTCTTTACTAATCCATCAGGTACCTTGGTAAAGGCATAGGGGAAGGGGCTGAAGAGATAGTTCAGCTGTTAAGAGCATTGGCTGGCCGGGCGGTGGTGGTACACACCTTTAATCCCAGCACTTGGGAGGCAGAGGCAGAGGCAGGCGGATTTCTGAGTTGGAGGCCAGCCTGGTCTACAGAGTCAGTTCCAAGACAACCGAGCTTATCCAGAGAAACCCTGTCTCAAACCCCCCCCCCCAAAAAAAAAAAGCAAAACGCAGGTGGAAATATTGCTTAGTGTTAAGAATGCTTGCTGCTCTTTCAGAGTACTTGAGTTTGGTTCCTAGCACCCATGCTGGGCAGCTCATACCCTCTATAACTCCTGCTCCAGAGAGATCCAGTGCCCTCCTCTGGAATCCATGGGCACTCCTGTACACATGCATGTAAAATACACAGAGAGAAAAGTAAATCTTTAATAAAAAGTAAATACTCAGAGGGCTATAGACATCTATAGAGGACTATACCAGCAAAGTGCTGTCTCAGTTTCTGCCTTAAAGAAGCCTCCACTTGTGGAATTGCTTAGCATAACTAACTTCTCTGACAAGCCAGAGTCCTTCTGCTGTTGTGTTTTCCTTCACATTATGTCTCTAGCCATTTGTGAAAGCTTTTGCTTTTTTGCTGAGGAATAAAGTGGAGAGTCTGTTTTGGGGTAGCAGTTTTAGAGCCTTGAACCTTCCTTCTCCTTTCTCAACAGCTGATGCTTATGGCTGTTCTGAACTGCCTCTTCGACTCCCTGAGCCAGATGCTGAGGTGAGCAGCCATTCACATTTTAAACTTGGAAGGGAAGTACCTACTCCTTAGAGCCAGGGATTAGTGGGAAATCAGAGCCACACCATGGAATTGGTTCAGGGTAAGAAATAGACTTGCTATTTGGGGATAACTAACTTGAGTGGAGGGCTAGGTGGAGAGAATGGTCCTCACATGGAATTATTCTCTTGCTATGGGAGGAAAGAGAGTCCTTTACTCAGGAAGAATATTCTATTTTGTTTCCTTTGGCTGAACTGATGATGGAACCAACGGTAGGCAACTGTTCTACCACTGAGCTTCTCACTCAAACTTTTTCTTTATTTTTTCTTTTGATTTAAGACAAGGTCATATTAAAAAAAGAAAGATTCTGAAGACTAATGTAAAGAAACCGTAATCCTGTCACCTGAACACTGAATCATGCTTAAGATTCAGTTGGGAGCATATCAGCTGCTCTAAAATAATCAAGGGAGGTTGATTATCTATAGCTTTTCAAGCCTTTTTGTCATGATAACCTTAGAGTCTTTGATACACAAATAAAATATTTTCTTTGTATTAAAAAAGAACGAAAGAAAGAAAAAGAAAGAAAGGAAGGAAGGAAGGAAGGAAGGAAGAAAGAAAGAAAGAAAGAAAGAAAGAAAGAAAGAAAGAAAGAAAGAAAGAAAAGACAAGGTCTTACTAAATTGCCTAGGCTGTCTTTTTTTTTTTTTTTTTGGTTTTTGGAGACAGGGTTTCTCTGTGTAGCCCTGGCTGTCCTGGAACTCACTCTGTAGACCAGGCTGGCCTCGAACTCAGAAATCTGCCTGCCTCTGCCTCCCAAGTGCTGGGATCAAAGGCGTGCTCCACCACCGCCCAGCTCCTGGCTGTCTTAAGACTCTCTTTGTAACCCAGGCAACCCTTGAACATGTAATCCTTGCTTCAGCTTCAAGAGCAGTTTGGAGTACAGACCTGGACCTAGTGTATGCCTGTACCCACTCTTGTTGTGTCCACTAACTCTGATGGTGTTCTGAGCCCCAGGTGCTTTCCCAGACTTGTCCTGTGGGTTTGAAGAAGGGGAAGGACAGGGAAGTGACCCAGGTGAAACTTTGCTACCTTGGGAATGGAGGAAACACTACCAGTTCTCCATTACTAGCCCTTATAGTCTTTCCCTGGACACAGAATGGGCCCACTGTGCTCTTTGCCCTCTGTTCCCATGCACATGAGCAAGAGAAGATATCAGATACTTTCTGTGAAAACATTCAAGGCTCTGCCCTTCAGCCACAGCAGCTCCTAAAAATGAACACATTTTAGAAATCCACAAACCAGCAGGCCAAAGGCTCAGGTTTCCTCAGGAAGGGGGATGATTTATTTCTCAGCCAGGTGAATGAATAGACTTCATTTCGGGTAATCTAGAGAAAGAGTCATACTGACGGATGTGACAGGCCACATGCACCAACCACCGGATCTGTGGCCGGTAGATGCAGCCCCTGACTGTTCCCAGCCCCTCCTTGGCCTTTGTTTTAGGGCTTGAACAGACCTGGGGGGAGGGGAGAGGCACAGAGACTTCAGAACTTTGTCAGGGCTTGAATGCTGAGAGAGTTTGCATTCCACTCTTCCCACCTTTCCACCATCACCAGCTCCAGATTATGAGCTATGAATTTTTTTCCTATCTTCTGTGTCTTTTTACAAGCACCTGCAGCAGCAGCAGCAGCAGCAGCACTCTGGATAAGTAGCCTAGGAGTGAGAAGGAGGTGACATTCTAGGACTCCCCCAGAATGTCAAGATTCTGATCACCGTTCAGTGTAAAAGACTCTTGTTCACCTCACTCCCTTCTACCTGTAGGCGGTGGGGACGGTTATTGGTCAGGGTTAGGATCCCTTATTCAGACAGTGTCCCAGGATTCCTTTCACACACAACTTGATTTTTCTCTTTTGGGGATTCAGAAAAAACGTAGAAAAGCGAGCTTTGCTGGAGAACATGGAGGGCCTCTTCTTGGCTGTGGATGAAATTGTAGATGGAGGGTGAGTACTCTGCCCTTCGTGGATTTGGACTGGGGAGGGCAGGTGGCTACCCCTCTTCCAAGTTGTGATCCTTCCAGCCAGTGATCCTGACCTCACTGCAAATTGGTCCCTTGGAACTGGACCGAGCAAGCAGCCATCTTCTTTGTATTTGTAGGGTGATCCTAGAGAGCGACCCCCAGCAAGTGGTGCACCGGGTGGCTTTGAGGGTAAGCAGACACGTGTGTTCCCATTTCTCCACAGATCCTCCCAAGCCAGGCTTGCTGGGCGTAGCTGACGGTCCAGCTCATACATACATCCTACCTTCTCCTATCCTCTTCACATGAATATATCATTCTCCTGGCTTCTCCATCTCTGTGTCCCAGAGAAGCAGAGGAACTCCTTGATGTTTCTGATATGGCACCTAGCATTTTATATGGTCTTTCCATATGGGCACTTTAATATGTTGAATGAACAAAGAAATGAAAGAAACCTTAATATTCATGGTTCTAAAACTATAAAGGAACTTGAGGTTGGTTTTTTGCCTCTTTAAAGATAGATCCAGTCATCAGAGGCAGAGGAGTGTCTTAGTCTGATGGAACCCTCAGAAAGCACTTAATTGCCAGCACCTCAGCCCTCCTTGGTGCTAGTGATACCAGAAGGCAGTCACTGAGTTAATGGTAGGAGTCTTCCTGTCTGCTGGGAGATGACAGTGCAGAGAATCCACCTGTAAATTGTATGGTGCAGAGATGTCTGAGCAGAGGTGTGCTACCAGTTCCCAGAACATCCCAGCTCTGACCTCCACAGAGTGAAAGCTGCCAGTGCCCGGTAATGGAAAGCCTTCTTCCTTAACTGCCGTGGGCTCCATTTGCATAGTTTAATCTTCTCCTCTAACATATGTCTCTATGTGGCAAGAGAGAGCCCCCCTCTCCCTTCTCAGGCTGCTGTTGCAGCAGTTTATTTCTTCAAATTAACATGCAGTCGTTACCCGTCAGGCCTTGCGGGATCCATTAACTACCCCTGGCTCCCTCCACCACCACCCCCCATATTGATATTCAGGGAAGGTCTTCTCCGACTAGGGAATCAGGTCCCCCACTCCAGAGTTGAGGGAGGTGAGGATCAGATATCCTGCTGATTACTTGGATGAAATAAATCTTTTAAGAAGTCATCCTGCCTTTAAATGGAGGATGGATAAAATGATCCTTTGTGTTCACAGTCCTCTGGCCAAGTAAATTGTGACTCAGTCTTTGGAAGGGGCTGAGAGGTTTAGGGCATTTGCCTTTGCTTCAGTTTAAAAGAATACTTCTTCCTCTACCATGTTCCAGTCTAAGTGCTTATCTCTGTGTACAGGGTGAAGACGTCCCCCTTACAGAGCAGACCGTGTCTCAGGTATGACTTTTTCCTTCCTCCTCTCCACATGAACAGAGACTAACTAGCAGGAGCCCCCAAGTCTGAATTGAGACCTCACACCTAGTTAGCTTTCTTGGCTCCCTCTTATTCCAGAGCACTGGGACTCAGTGAGCAGTGTCCTCTGCTCCCCCTTTCCCCCCCTTGACTGTGATCAGGACTGTCAGCCTTGCTTTGTACCCTTCAGACCTTCCCTGCTTGATACCTCAGCCAGTGATTTATTCCCCAGCAGAGGCTTGCCTTAAGCAGATGGTCTGTGTGCATGTGAGCACACACTTTTCTTTCTCTTATTATTCAAATGAGGGCTGAGCTGAAAATGCATATTCTGGAATATGCAGGCTTTGCAGATCCATCCTTCTACCTTGACTGCAGATAGATTGTCTGCTTGACCTGGAGGCCTACATGGAAGTGGTTCTGATTTTGCCCAGTAGGAATCCTCATCATCTGGATGTGTAATTCCCTCTTTATAACGTGTGTCCAATAACCCCCAGTTTGTTTTTTTTTTTCTCTCCTCCCAGGTATATCTCTTCTCTCTTCATCCCCCCAGTGGATTTGAATTCGGGGGGAATTTCCCAAACTGACAATCCTCTAGGGCCTTAGAGAGCTTCCTCCTATTCTTCCACCCTTGGGATTTTCTATCCCCTGTTCTTCTAAGGAGAGGGAAGGCAAGTGTGGGGAAGGAGAGCCTCAGCCTGCTCACACCCTGTGGCTTGCAAGCCCCCCTCAGTGCTGCCTTTGTCTCCACAGGTGCTGCAGTCAGCCAAAGAACAGATCAAATGGTCCCTCCTTCGGTGAAGGTGTTCTGAGTCCAGTTCCTTGCCCCTAAAAACCCACATCTGCTGTGACTTTTTATCCAGGCCCCCAACTTATATCCTTAGGGTCATCTTGGAGAATCGCAATGGATTCTTGTGTCTCTATACTTTCTGGGGTTCTTTCCTCTCTCTCTCTCTCTTGAGAGTAAAGTCCCCAGCAGATTTGAGTGAGTCAGGGGAAACACCCTTTTCCTACTTACACTGGTCTTTGCCCCACCCCATCCCCCCTTCTCCTTGGTTTCTTGGCCCTTTACTGTGGCTGTACTTCAGATCATCAGAGCTAGAGAAAGAATGTGCTGAGTGTTTTGTTCCCTCTGCCCTGAGGGCTCTCATATCCCTAACTTCAGCACAGGTGGGTTTGGAGTGGCAGAGGTCATATATTCTTTGCCTCAACTTCTCTCCTTCCTGCTACCCTATCCTCTGCCTTAGAAGAAATGGGAACAGGTTATAGAGAGGGGACAGCGCTGCAGAGGGACAGTGATTTAAAGGCTCTTGGAGCTTAGGAAGTGCAGTCTCTACCTTGATCTGGCCTTCAGCCTCAAAGCTGCTATACCTGTACATGGTCCTCAGAACATCTCTCTGGGTCTGTACCACACCTCTCTGCCTGAATCACCTGTGAGATCTTTGCCTGGTGTGGCCTCTGTCACTCTGGAGCAAAGCAGACCTTGGAACTAAAACTACTTTAGTCCCTAGAAAAGTTTCTGCTCAGAACTGAGGGTGGAAAGGACCGTAATGAAGTTGGCCTTGCCGTGTCCCTTCTCCTCAGCACCACTCACATTTCTCTGCCTTGGTTCTACAATCTGTTGTTGAGTTTCCCCTCTCTGCATCAGTCTTCTCCCAGAAATGGAGGGTCTGGTGCAGTGCCTTTCCTCTGAGGCTTGGATTCCCGTTCTTGGGTGTAATGTTGCCCCTTGATCCCACATCCCTGTGAAAATGACTTTAAAAAAAAAAAAAAAAAACGTTTCTGAGCAAGCATTCTGCCTCATGCATTGGCTGAAGTGGGCAGACTGGAGGCGGCCTCTGCAAGAAATGGAGTCAGGAGAAGTCCACCTTGTACGCTGCTGTGCGGCAGAGGAATAAAGTGAATCTCTTCCAAACTGCCTTTGTGTGATGGTTTTGTTCCTCCCTTTTTTTGGCAGCTATTCCTGTTCCTCCAGCCGCACCCCCCCCTCCGCACCCCACCTCTTATAATATTTCTTCCTTTCTACCTCAGAGACTCCCCAGCAGTCCCCCCTACCCCTAATTTACAGGGCTGTTTGCCTCCTTGGCATCTCTAGTCCCCTCGCCTGGAAATTGGCGCCAGGGGTGGGGTGGGGATGGTATTTTCTCAGTGGGAGACTCGGGGAACTGAGTTCTTCCCCACACACCCCCAAAGCCAGCTGCCTGCTCCCGCCTCAGCCATTAGTAACCCGGAGACGCACACCTGCGTGGAGCTCTCCTCCAGCCCCTGCTCCCTTCCCGCACCTCCCACTCCTCTGAAACGGCGCTGAGCGGGTTATTTATCGGAGCCTGCACTGCTCCAGAAGGTCAGGACGGTGGTGTAAATAACCTCTTCTCGCCATTTCCCCATCCCTCCAGAGCCTGTTCCCCTCCCCCTCCTCTACCTTTATTCGCACAAATGAATGTGCCTGGGCTGGCTCAGAGCCTGGCCCTGCATCTTAATGGGGCGGTGAGCTCACAAGATGGATTTAGCTGGGGGTTTTATGGTTGCTGCGGCGACAGGAGAATGCTTTGGTTTTCTTTCCCCCTTCCTCTGCAGGATTTTAAGGAGGGGGCAGTGTGGGGACTCCTCCTCTCCCCTGAGATTTGTAGGGTCTCCTCTGTCACCTCTACTGTTCTAACAAGGGTCTGTAAACCTAGGACTGACAAGGAAAAGGGGAAGGAAGGAGGGAAGCAGAATGGGAAGAGCCGCTGCAACACAGGGATTGAAGCCTACGGTTTGAACAGTCCTCCTTTTATGGAAACCTTAGGCACAGCAGCTGTGAAGCACCTGGATCCAGGATCCCTCTAAACAGATAGAAAGCTATATGCTGGACCACTCCTGCTTGGGCTCTTGTACTGGAAGCTGGAGGCCTGGCGGGAGAAGAGCTATGATGCCCTCTATCTTTGGGTGTCTGATCTGTGAGAAGCAGTGCCCAGCTTTATATCCCACAACCTGCTTCTCTTTGGCTTGGGACAGCAGAATTAGGATGGAGTTGAGGGCTCATGAGCAGATATATCAACAGGAGTGTAGTTTTTTTCCATTTGATTCTCAAATCCCGAATTCTCTACGCTTGTTTCTCCAGCCTTCTTTTTCCTACCAAGTCTGAAGTTTTGGTGCCCCCCGCCTACTCTGTCCTCTGGCGAGCAACTTTCATTTGGGACTCTGCAAACCTGTCCTTAGCACTAACTAAAACAGACACAGCAGTGGCTTGGACCGTCTGGTCTGCCTCCCCCTCCTATTTGCGAACTTTTCCCTCTTCCCCTGGGGATTCTTAGGAGGCCCTCCTCCCTTCTTCCCCTTTGGCTGGGAAAGAGACTACAGCCTCAACAGTGCCAGACACCTGCCTGCCAGATGTGGCGATTCCCCCCACGCTGCCCCCACCCCACTGAGCTCGGGCAGCGGGAGCCCCCCCACAGGGTGATTTACTGCTGCAGTCTCTTCCTCGAGTGCCCCTTCGGGCTTCTCTCTCGCCTGGTGCCCATGCTCCCTCTTTTTCCCACCAAGGCCAGGCAGCCTCACCCCGTTCTGACTGCAGGACCCTTTGTTGGGTGAGCTCTAGCTCCCTCTCTGACCAAAGAAGGAATGGGTGGGTTAAGGACGATGCCCCTGCTGCACCCCTAGGAAAGAAATCAGCTGCAGGCCTGAGGACAGCAGCGGAGAAGAGCTGATGCCATTCTCAATCCGGAGAATTGGAGTAGAGAGGCTAACAACCAGAACACTGAACCAACATTCCAGGGATAGGCAGAGCCTCTGAGGAGTTTCTAGGCAGACCAGAGACCATGATTGGGGCTGTGTTGTGCATATTGCAGTTTCACATCTCTTGACTGGATGGATGTCCAGGCCTTGTTTCTGGATCTGTGTTTTAAATAACCTCACAAATGCCCCTTTAGTCTCACTCCAAACGCTCAGGGACTTCAAGCCCTTTTTTATTTGGTGTTTGGCCTTCAGTGTCTTCCCCTTACGTCTTCCTGGATCTCCCCAGGTCCTTTCAGCTCTCCTTTAGTGGCACTCCTCTCTCTGCTTACCTCCCAGGCACCCTGTCTTCTACTTCCTGGCTATAGCAGAACCCACTGGACACTTGTAGAATCTGTTTCCTCCTATCCATCCTTGTAACCTGGCACCCAAAGGTCTCTGCTGGGTTGGAACCGGGCTCATGGTGGAACTGAGACAGAGGGATGGCAGGACTTAAGAGTGTGGACACATGGAGAACACATGAAAGTAAGGGATGGGGAGGAGAGGACTAAGAAGGAGAAAGAAGCAGTGAAGGCGCAGAAGCAGAAGTAGAAGTAAATGAAAATGACAAAGCTGGGAGAGAAATCTTACAAAGAAAGCAAGCAGGGGGAAAAAATGGAGGTGGAGACAGGAAAGACACAGCAAGAAAGGGCTGCTGGGGAGGGGCCAGTCGAGGGGCAGGCTGGCTCTCCTGGGCTGCTTTATGCTGACAGGTCATAAATCATGTGTGTGTGCACATGTGCACATGACACATGCATGTAGGAGTTTGAGGTGCTGAAAAGGATGGTGTCTACAGTATTATCCCTTTAGCAGCCTTTGAGGTACCTCACACCAAGTCCCAGTATTCTTGTTGCTCCAGGGACTATTTGGAAGATACTTCCACATTTCAGGAACCCTGGCTTTCTCACTTGAAATATAAGCCTGCTGGAATGTTCAGGACCCACAGAATAATCCAAAGGTCCCATTCCCTCAGTGCACATCCCCATGGCTGCCCACCAGCTGCTTCTGTCCATCTTCTCCTCCCACTCTCCTTGTCTGTCCCCCTCCCCCACACTCTGACTCCCACCCTGCCTGGGGCTTGGGTCAGAGGGGAGACAAAGACAGGATTTATCACCAGTGTAGAGAAGCAGTTAGAGACCAGGGCTGAGGGCAAGGGCTGACCTCCCTGGGATGGGAGGAGACACTGGTCCGGATGCAAGAGGCTAGAAGACTGGGCTCTCCTGGTTCTTGCCCATAACCCCCCCCAGTGTTCTTACTCAGCTGGCTCTCCTTTTTCCCTGAAAACAGAGAAGATGCCCCTGAGGCAATTTTTGGCCTCTAAAGGAAAATTTGAGAGAGGAACAGATGAGATCCATGTCACAAGGTCATTCTCTTAGGACTGGAAACCAGAGGCAACCAGGCCTTCAGCTGTTTCTGGGGCTAGGAAGACGCTGCCAGATGTGGTACAGAGAGCTACTTTCTAATATAGAGAGGGTTCTCAGGGCAAATCTGTCAGGTCACCAGTAGGAAGGGAAATAGGGGTTTTGAAAGACAGGATATAAGTCCCACCTAAAGATAAAAAACAGCAGGACTGGTTAGGGGTTACAAGCTCCTACTCCTGAGAGTCAGTTTCCTCCCTGAGGTGGTACTCAAGGGACAGAGAAAGCTGCCTTTGAAGCAAACACAGTTGGCCTAAGATTGCCCACTGAGCAGACAGGACATGTGTTGGAAGGGAGGCCAGTGTGATCCAAGGAGGTTCTGAGAAATCAGACTATATATCTTCTGTGGATGGACCCTGAGGTTCACCCTTTGAGACATCTCTAGAGCCTTGGTGCTCCTGGCATCCAGTGCCCTGATGAGATCTTTCTTTACCTTATTGTTTCCAAAGAATAGACAGTAGAGTGAACTTCAGGCAAGAGCTAGGTGGGAGAGCCACTGAGCCCTCACCTCAGTCCCCCCCAACCCATTCCTACCCAGGGCTGGTGAGGGAAAATGGGGTCTGCTCTCAGACTGCTCTACAAGGAGCAATCATTGACTCGATTTCTGATGAAATGCTAGAAGTTGGAAATTTTACTGGGAAGGGTAATGGATTGGGAGAAAACAAAAGAATGGGGTGGGGGGGGGCAGGAAAGGGGAGAGGAGATCCTGTCTTTTTTCCTTACCCTTTCTTCCCCCCCCCCCAATTGAGGAGGCAGATTTACAGCCTTGGTGTTGGGGGGAGGTGAGCATAAGGAAGACAGATCTGCAGTTTTGCCCTCTGAGTGACTGGGTACTTAGCTTTAACTCCCCCATTAGCATCAATCCCCATCTTGCTGCCCATCCGTCTTCTGACATCAGCTCCTTCCTCTCTGTGTAGGCCAGGCTTTCTGACCCTAAGTGGCTCTTAAAGGGCCAGTCTAGACCCTTCTCTTTCCCTCCTCTCAGTGGGAGGAAGTGGGGACAGCAAGCTGGAGCCTGTGCATATGTATACTGTGGCCATCCTTGCTGAGGCCAGTGTCACCGAGGGCTTGGGGCAAGGGGCTGTGACTTTCCCAGTTTTCTGTAGACCTCCCTTATGTCATGGCCTCTGTCTTTGTCTGCTAACTCCCCAAACCTAGAGCAAAGCTGTTGCTGGCTAGGGTTGAGGAAGGGTTGAGGACTAGAGAAGGCGTGTGGATCCTTAGGCAGGTCCTTCTTTCCTCCCTCTTTTCCTGGAGGCCCAGGGCAAGGAGTGTTTTTAATTTTCAGCCAGCAGTGGGGGTGGACAGGTTGAGAACCGAGGCTCCTAAGGAGATGCATTGGGCGCCACATTCCTAGCCTCTTTCCCCAAGGATCCAGGCAAATCCCTTCTCTGTGAGGGGAGACATCAAGTCCAAGAAACCTGCTTGTGTTTGCTGGCTCCCATCCCCAATTCATTCCTCGGCAACTGAACTTAGAAGTGCAAGAAGAGAGCAGACTTCGCCCTGTCCTCGGCAGAAAGGCTGTAACTGCCCTCCCGGGTCTCCAAGAACGATGCTCACAAAGTTCTTTCCTGACTTGCCTTCTATCGTTTCTGCTGCAAAACTCTGCAGGCATCTGAGGGAGTTCTCAAGGGCCGTACCTTTCTAACTTTCTTACAGGTTTCTGAAGCCCACCACTCACAGCCCCGGGGCTCCCTCTGGCTCAAGATGAGAGGGAGCCGCTGGTAGGGTCCTTGGGAAAGTGGCCTCGTCCGAAATAGGAACCCCCACCGTACCCCAGTGGCCCCTTATTTATCACCCTCCAAACCTCATTCTCAAAGAAGCATAAATATTCCTAATTCCTGAAGGCCGAGCCAGAACTCGTAAATCTAAGTGGGGGTGGGAGTGGGGGGTGGTGGGAGGGGTCCCGCGCAACAAACGCGACAGAGCTCCCACGGGCTGCGCGCCGCCGGCCTCGGGCCCGCCGGTTTCCCCCGCTGTCTCAGCGGTCACTCGCAGAGCTGCTCCGGAAGCGGCGAGACGGGCACGCGCGGCGAGCACGCGAGAACAAGGAGCGCGGGGGAGGGGCGCGCGGCCTCGTTCCTAGCCGCGCCCCACCCCCCTCGGCGCCCACCGGGCTGTAAATCAGGGCCGAGGCCGCTGGACCAATGGCATCGCGACTCGTAAATCGGCCTGTCAAGATCAGCCAATGAGACGTGGCTTTAAATCAAGTCCTGTCAGAGCTCGGCCAATGAGAGACTCTGGGCAGACCATAAATCTGTCTGCAAGAGACAGCAAAAGAGAGAGAGTGTGCTGCGAGCGGGCAGGCGGGGCCATGGGGGAGGCGCGAAGCGGGGACCGTAGGCTAGGCGCGGGCGCGGGCGCGGGCGCGGGC
>JADRCD010208648.1:0-26270 GCA_019843815.1 Montemys delectorum | reverse complement strand
TGTGTGTGTGTGTGTGTGTGTGTGTGAAGGGCAGAGGACATTCTGAGAATCTGTGAGGAGTTGATTCTTCACTTCTTCCCCAGTGTCGGTCCCAAGGGTCAAATTTGGGTCCTGAGATTTATGGTAAGTTCCTGTTCAGGCTGAACCATCTTGCTGTTCTTAATTATGAAGTTGTTCATCCAGAAGATGATGTTTTTAGTTGCTGAATTATATGCTTATTATACACCTGTTTCAATAACGCAGGCATTCCAATAAGATTAGAAATTTTGTGAATCAAGTGTGAGCCTACTTCTGCCCTAAACAAGGCTGGATATGGCTCTCTACGAATCTATTTCAAAGCTAACAGAGGACCATGTGTTAGAAAATGTGACTCTTGTCCTGGCCCTGTATGTTTAAAGCTTTGTCAGGAGCTATCTTAAGTTCAGGTATAATTTAGGAAAAGAAAACTTACAAACTAAAATTCAACAAAACAAACCCCTAAAATTCCAACTTTCCTTTGTATGAGGATGGCCTCCTTTTAAGGAGCCATTCATTTCATTGCTGGTGTGGTGAAGGGGCTTTTTGTAGATTTATTTATTATACACAAGTACACTGTAGCTGTCTTCAGACACACCAGAAGAGGGCGTCAGATCTCATTTCGGGTGATGGTGAGCCACCACGTGGTTGCTGGGATTTGAACTCAGGACCTTCAGAAGAGCAGTCAGTGCTCTTACCCACTGAGCCATCTCGCCAGCCCCATGAAGGGGCTTTTCTAATGAGTGACTACTGACTACAATGGACTGTAGGCATGGGATCTTATGTGACTTCCTTTTGTATGTAACATTCTGTCTACAATGTAGACCAGAATTCATTTTATGAACATAAGGGGACCCTTTCAAGACTGCTGCTCAAATGTTTCCTTTAGGCTAGTCAGTTGTCAGCTTGGAATGCTCAGTCTTAGACTGCTATGAAGAGCTGAAATATGAAGTACACTTGAGAACAGATTGCTTTCTTTGTATGGGAACCACCAAAATTCAAATATGAGATAGTCATCTAGATTTCTTCTCCAAGATATTTTTATATCAAACAACTTAGAAGGGAAACTTGTTTTGGGTTAATTTTTATCCAAATACTTTTAGTTAATGTATATTGCAGGGTATGATACTTACTCTTGTATTTAAGACATAAATAAAACTGAATAGCAAATAGTTTATTGTTAAGTTCATGGTTTCAACTGTAGTAATAAATTCACTTGAATAGGAGACAATAATCAAGTTAAAAGGAAATACTTATTAATCATCAGAAAATCTGTGGCCATTTGGGCTGTCACGCAGAAATCCAAAGTCACTGAAAGGCCAAATCTGTAAAATGAAAATACAGTTGAATACAATTAATGAAAGTTCTTTATCATCATGATGTTCCCTTTTCCTTTTCTCTGTGTTAGATACTGCAGTACATTCTCTACATTAGTTATTCTAAAAATAAACATGTGCATTTAGTCTGAGGCATTCAAACATGATACCAGAAATTGTTTGTTTAGTATATCAACATAAGTTTGTGAAGACATGGCTGTTTTCTTTTACTAACCTAAAGTAAGTTACACTACCAATCTATGCTACTTGATATCTTAAGTGCTTGAATATGGCACCTTTTTAAGTATAAAGAATCCTGAGCAGTATCTAGTTGCCTTAGATATTCATTCAGTTTTCTTCTAAAGCCTTGTGATCAAGGAGGAGCAGGTGTAGTGACGAATACCTGTAATGCACCATCTGGGCCACTAGCACTTCTGAGATAGAGACAGGAAGGGGGAATTTAAGATCTGGCTGGAATACAGAGTGAAACTCTGTCTTAAAATAAAATTATATCAACCAATAATGGAAGAACTAATGAATCTAAGAACCAGTGTCATCTAAGGCATGTTGTACATTCTCTACAGCCATACACCTGCCTATGGCTTGCTGTATCTAACCAGGTCCACCTGCATTCCAAGTAGACTGAGCCTGGGCTGCTGTTGTAGAAGTGCTTGCTAGAATGCCACGATGTGACCATGGCTGTAAAAGTCACACATGGCACAATTTGATTTTTGTAAACAAAGGTTCTCTAGGCTTCTACTAATTTAGTTTGAATTGTATTATAAAAATTCACAGTTATTCCCCTTAGGAACAGGAAGGGGAGAGGCTAATGTTTTGTCCATAGTTCTTAAGTAAAGGTAAAATGTTCATCAAATGCAGTCACTGCAATAGTTAAGTCAACTTGGAAGCCATGGATTTCAAATTAGATTGGATTTAATTAGAGAGACGCCTTCACCCCTGCCAGCTCATAGAATAAAGGTGGTGTTTTAGGCATTAAAGCATACCTTAAAGAAGATCCGTCCTCTTATTAGTCCATATGGTACAGGCCCATAATACCTGGAATCAGTAGAATTCTGTAAGTTATCACCTTCTAACCAAACATGACCTGTTGGCACCTGGAATTAGTAAAGAAAAGCAGGCCCTTTAGAAACAAGAAAAACTCAACAGGGGACTATCACTAAATATAAAGGCCTGGAACTGTGGGGTACAACTGGAATCCCCTTACTCTGGAGATTGAAGCAAGGGGATCAAGAACTCAAAGCTAGCATGAGCTACACAGACCCTATATGAAAGAAGACTTCATTTGCAGGAGGAACATATGTCCTGACATCTTCCTTTATACATGTCATTTTTGCTTTCATTTCTTTCTAAATAACTAAATATCAAAGGCATCTACATCTTAAAAATATCTCTTTATTATATGAGTCCCAAACACTAATTTATAGAAATCACAAACTAATGTTGTAAGAAATGAAAACAGGGTGCCAGTGTCATTAATTTAATAGACTTCAAAAGAGGTCATTAGGCTGCTGACTGAAATGTGCCCTCCTGTTGCAGTAACAGCATAAGCAGGGCAGCCAGTCAGCAACATCCTGGGGCCAGTTCCAAGGCCAGACCTATTAGAATGCTCATGATGAACTAAGTGGTAATGGATTGTGACATCAATTACAAATAATCTCATCATTTTATTGCAGTGGGCTTGTCAGAGTTCTAATTAAGACCCCTGTCTTGCCTTTGTACTGGCCATATCGTCACTGCCTTATATGTTGATAATGACCATCAAGAACCAGAAGGACCTATTATAAAACCATCAGCTGCAAATTAATGACAGTGACCTTCTACTAGATACGTCTTATATATTAACTAGTAAAAAGGTATAAATGTTTACTCAATTATAATCCTTTTTCAAAGGCGATACTTTTCAAAAATGTATTCTTCCATATGAGACATTCACCCACTAATAATCCATTCAATATAAATTTACAAGGTGCTTTCTGACAGCAATCTGTACACTGCATTTTTATGTTTTTATTTTACAGTTTTTGTTAATAGAAGAAAATTGACTTAACTGATAGACCAAAACAATTTATTGGGAAGATGTCATTGGATTCAAAAGATATACTATAATTTTATTTTGTATTACAGTATTCTTTTTGTATATTATGAGCATTTAAATTTTAAGTTCATTTTCACAAGATTATATTTCTGGGATATCTTGATTAATTGAACTAGCTTCAGGTCCTAGAGCTGATAACATGTCTAGTATTACTTATATCATAAACTGACTGACAGGCAGTGAAGTGTAGAAAAGCAAATGTATCTTAAGTCACACACAAATGAGCACGGCACGTGGAAAGCCAAGTGGAGAAGATACAAGAAAAGGAGCTCTTGCATTTTCTAGTTTCTTAAAGAATGTTTGATCCTCAGTCATAATATTGGTGCTATGTATAAACGAGTAAGAGAGACACCAGTAAGAGGAAAAGAAGGATGTTTTACAAATAGGATACTACGCTACAGGTAGGGTGATCTCTTCCTAGCTGAGGGCCCATGATATTTACATTCCACCTTGCTATGTGGTTCCCCCCCTCCCCATCTGCACTTGTCATACAATGCCAGCCTTGCTTGGGGTACTGGATTATAACAACATCCAACTTTCATGTCATTTTTGTTGTTTTAAGACAGGGTCTCAGGTAGCCTGGCCTCAAACTATAGTCTAGGAGATGGCCTTGAATTCATGATATTCCTGTTTTCACGTTGAGTTCTGGGATTACAGGAATGTGTCATTACAGGCCTGATTTTTATGCGGTCTAGGGGACTGAACCCAGGGCCTACTGCATTCTAGGCAAGTACTCTGCCGACTGAGCTACTTCCCCACCCTGCCTTTGTTTATCTCTTTTCACTGTTTTTATGACAAAATAAGCAAGTAAGATGTTTAATGCTATGATTTTAATTTTTTATTATTTTATTGTCATCAAATGTTTACCCATCCAATGGTAAGAAATAGTGCCTCTGTATCTTTGTTTTTGTCTTAGTTTTAAAAACTGAGGTTTACAGTGTGTGTGTGTGTGTGTGTGTGTGTGTGTGTGTGTGTGTGTGTGTACACCTCTGGAGATTGAAGGATGAGTCAGTGCTCTTTTTCCACCTTATGAATTACAAGAATTAAGCTTAGATCAGCAGGCTAATGCCTTTACCCAGGGAACATTGGATTCATTGCAATTTTGACTGATGCTCAATCTCTTTTCATGTATTTTGAAGACAATACAAGAGCTACAGACAGAGCTTAGTAGCAGCATCCTGCCTAGCATAATAAGGGACACTGTATTCATTCCCCAGCACCCACCTACAAAACAAAACAAAGCATTAGACTTAATACTTCATGTAACATATACAACCCCAACAACAGTCTCACTACCGATGTTACCTTTAATCCAAGAGCATCTCTTATAAAAGGAAAATCTTTTAAGTAGGGATTTTTCTAATTATTTTTATTTTATGCACATTTTGCCTATATGTATGCCTGTGGGAGGGTGTCAGATACCCTGGAACTGGAGTAACAGACAGTTATGAGCTGCCAATTGGTTGCTGGGAATTGAACCCAGGGCCTCTGGTTAACTGCTGAGCCATCTCTCCAGCCTAAGTGTGGATCTTTTTATCTTGATACATTCAGACACTTTCCATTGGTTCTTTGTGAATTTTATATTGCGCACCACAATCCCAGTCAAGTCTCCCTCCCCTTGTACCTGTTCTCCACCCTTGCAACCTCTCCCCAATAGAGGGGATAACTTTTAAAAAGCGTTTGTCACTGGTATTACAGTGAGAACAGGCTAGCCTCTAACTCATACAATAGACCTCTGTTGCTTTCAGTAATGCACATGAAAACTACAGTTACATCAGACAACATGAGAAAGAAGTTTACGGCAGTCCTATACTAAAGTATGAACAGGGAAAGACAGCAGAGTAAAATATATTATGTTTTTAAAAGCTATGATAACCTTATATGAGGAGGGCTAGAAAATACTCTAATAAACAATGTTTCACAAATTCTGAATTCTAGTTATTTTTTGTGTTCTTTCCTATAATCAACATTTTCTAAGAGACTATCTTTCTTTTGAGACTGTTGTGAGTCTGCAATGCTTACTTCCTGAACCATAATAAAAGCTAATCTCAAGGCTGGGAAAAAAGGATCCAGCATGTAGTTCTTGGCTATACTCACTGAGGTCTGGTTAAGTGCCTCCTTTTTAGAACAAGCAAAAAATGTAATTGCTCATGGTCTGTGGGTATCCATTTATCACAGGCAGCTTTGTATAGCAAGCCACAGGTGTTGTGTTTGTTTGTTTGTTTGTTTCTTTTTTTTTTTTAGATATTTTCTTTATTTACATTTCAAACGTTCTCCCCTTTCCTGGTTTTCCCCCGAAAACCCCCTATTCCCTCCCCTTTCCCCCTGCTCACCAACCCACCCTCTCCCCATTCCTGGCCCTGGTATTCCCCTACCGGTGGTTGTTTCTTGATTCAAGTGAAATCGGATAAGAGCTTAAAATATCAAATAACACATATACTAAACTCTAATCATTCACCTATTTGATTAAGCAAAGAACACCTAGTTTAAAAACTTTTTGATTGAAAAGTAAGATATTATATATTGATTTTTCTGGTGTTTCAAAACTGAAAATCTTAAGAAACTGTTTTTAAGCTAACCCTTTATTTACTATAAATCTTATACTTTTTTGTTTGTTTGTTTTTCAAGACAGGGTTTTTTCTCTGTGTAGCCCTAGCTGTCCTTGAACTCAGAAATCTGCCTGCATCTGCCTCCCAAGTGCTAGGATCAAAGGCGTGCGCCACCACTGCCCGGTTTATACTTTATAAGCAAAAGAATAGATATGCACTGGCCCTATCTATGGCTTATGCATAATGGTTCTTCTAATAAGTGCATTAAAATATGAAAGCAAAAAGAGGAATGATCCTTTAGGAATTCTTTTTTGCACATTTTTTCTTGTAATATACAAGAAACATACACTTTCTGCAACCATTCAGATCAGGCCATTTTGTTTCTGTTTTAGCAAATTAAAATGGGAGTGATACAGGAAGGACACTTTAGTCTCAAAAGCATTTCATTTTAAGCACATTTTTAAAAAATCTCTTTTTTTAAAAAAAAAAAAATCTAAGAACATATAATGCTTAATACCTTGCCTTGAAAAAAAATTCCACATAATGTAGACTCATGTCATTTAATCTAACAATTACTAGACATTTAAATTTTGTTACTGTCTTCCAAGTAAGCAATATTCAGTCAAATATCTACACCTCTAGGTATATAAAGCATATTCTGTTGCTTAATTATGACTTAGACATCCAAAATGCAGCCATGTTATGGCCCTATATACAGAAACAAAGTAGTTTACTAATAATACCATTCCAGCTGAGCATGGTGGCACATGGGATAATGAGGAAGGATTGCTAGAGGGTCTAAGGTAGCCAAGGTCATGAACTGAGTTCCAGGCCAGTCTGAACTATAGTGAGACACTGATTAAAAAAAAAAAAAATCAAATGCAAAAATCCCAACAATTTAATGCAATACAAGTAACTTCAGAGCTATGAGAATACAACAATACTAAATAGTGAGTTTTTTGTTCTCTTGGGGGAAAAACCTTTAAATAGTTGGCAAATCAGATGCACATTATAAAAAATATGCAAATATGCTTCTGATGCTTAGGTGCTTTTAGGGGGCTGAGAGGCTATGTACCCATGGCAGGCCTGGAATTAACTATGTATATGCTGGGCTGGCCTCAAATTAGGTGTGCACTACTGTGGCATCTATATTCTCAAAGAAAAGAAAAAAATTATATTTGTGTTTTGCCTGCAGGTATACGTACATGCACTACGTGTGTGCTCGTAGCTATAGAATTCAGAAGAGGGCTCTCAATTCCCTGGAACTGGAGTTACAGATGGTTATGAACTACCACATAGGTGTTGGAAATGGAACCAGGTCCTCTGCAAGAGCAACTAGTGCTCTTAATTGCTTAGCCATTTCTTCAACTATTATTGTCATGTCACCAATTCTTTCCAAAGCCCAAGCTCATTTTGGTATGAATTTATTGCTGTAGAGGAATTTTTGTCATTCTTTTCAGATGCCTATTGGACCTGTGTATGTAGGCATAACTGTTTCATGAGAGGACTTGATTAGGAAACAATTCATACACAAACTGATGGCCACCAGTAGGAAAAAGTCCATTCTCTTAAAAGTAAACATGATTAAAAGTGCATATGTAGGTCTGTTGTATTGATATTATTTATGCATTATTTACAAAGGCATTTTGTATGCTTGGTTTTGATAGACACTACTACTTATATCTTATTCATCAAAGCATAATTCTAATAAATCTTTCAAATTATTTAGAGTGAAAGCTTTGTGAATACAAAATAGTAAATTATGGGAATGATGACAAATAACAGTTCTATGTTTTTCTCAGTCAAGAGTTTAACTCTATACCCCATATTAGCTTCAAACTGACAATGTTTCTGCCTGAGTTCCCCAAGTGCTTTACAGACACATATCACTACCCCTAGCTCAGGTGATATTTTTAAATGTGTGTATTTTTTTATTTAAAATATAATTACATCATTTCCCCTTCCCTTTCTTCCCTCTAGCCCCTCCCATGTCCATCTTAATCACTTAAATTGAAGGTCTCTTTATTATTTTTACACACACATACACACACACACACATATACACACACACACACACGAATACAGTCTGCTGCATTTTTGATGTTGGTGTGTATATGATTTCAGGGATGAGCACTCTATTGTGTAATTGTAGAGGGAGGAGCTGGTACTAAAATCCGGTTCCCTAATTGGTTCTTGATTTGGTCAATAAAGGAGGAAGTCAATTGCTGGGCAAAGACTTTCCTCACTAGGAGGAAGAGACACAGCAAAAGAGGAAGTCTTTCAGCCAGGCTTTCAAACAAGAAGCATGAACAACCATGTATAAGGCTTCAGGGCACCTAGGGCCTGCAGCCTCCACCATGGGTGGGGGCCAAGGAGGTTGGCAGTAGCTAGCTGATAGCTGGCAAGATTAGGGCAGGAGATTCAGTGCCCAGCAGTTGTGCTATCTGGCTAGTAATAATAAAGCTGTCTACTGTTTTCCATCTAGGGGCAAATGTGGGCAGAAAAAGAGAGCAACAGGGGTGGTAACTGGCACCTTAGGTGTGCTAGCCGGAGTCACAGGTGGAGTGTTAACAGCAGCTCCCTGCTTTCTCAGGTTGGGGGTTGGTTGCTATCCATCCTGGGCTAAACTGGATGGGACTAAGGTAACCAGGAGAGGTTGGAACATAGCATGAGATTCTGGGAAGGCGGTATCATGTTTTTTAAAATTTACACACAACAGATAATCAATCGGGATCATCCTTGAGCTGACTCTCCGGCAGAACTCATTAGTTGCCTGTGACTTGTCTAGGACTGGACATCTGGCACATCTACAAAGGAAAATCCCTGAGATTTTCCCCTTCCATATTAGCAAGCCTATTGATATTGGCAGTGTTTAGGTCTCTCTTTTTTTTTTTATTAGCTATTTTCGTTATTTACATTTCAAATGATAGCTCCTTTTCCTGTTTCCCCTCCCAAAACAAACCCAAAAAACCTGTGTCCCCACCACCACCACCAACCCACCCTCTCCCAATTCCTGGCCCTGGCATTCCCCTATACTGGGGCATTGAACCTTCACAGGAACGAGGGCTTCTCCTCCCATTGACGACCAACTAGGCCATCCTCTGCTACATCTGCAGCTGGGACCATGAGTCCCACCATGGGGCCATGAGTCCCACCATGTGTACTCTTTGGTTGGTGGTTTAGTCCCCGGGAGCTCTGAGGGTACTAGTTAGTTCATATTGTTGTTCATCCTAAGGGGCTGCAAACCCTTCAGCCCTTTTGGGTCCTTTCTCTAGCTCCTTCATTAGGGACCCTGTACTCAGCCCAATGGATGGCTGTGAGCCTCTACTTCTGTATTAGTTGGGTACTGTCAGAGCCTCTCAGGAGACAGCTATATCAGGCTCCTGTCAGTCAGCACTTGCTGGCATCCACAATAGTGTCTGGGTTTGGTGATTAAATATGGGAAGGATTCCCAGGTGGAGCAGTCTCTGGATTGTCCTTCCTTCAGTCTCTGCTCCATAGTTTGTCTCTGCCATTCCTTCCATGGGTATTTTGTTCCCCCTTCTAAGGATCAAAGTATCTACACTTTGGTCTTCCTTCATCTTGAGTTTCTTGTGGTTTATGAGTTGTATTTTGGGTATTCCTTTGTAACCATTTCTAGGAGACACGGTCTCCTAGCAGACTTCCTAGTCTTCTGGCTCTTAAACTGTTTTTGCATCTTCTATAATGTTCCCCAAGCCTCAAGGTAAAGGGTTGTGTGGTAAATATATCTGGTGGGACTTGGTTCCCTATTATTCCTTGATCTCTGCATTGTATCTAGTTCGTGTTTTTTTTGTTTTGTTTTGTTTTGTTTTTGTAATGGCTTCATCTAATGTAAAGAGAAGCTTCTTTCATAAAAAGAGGTAGCTTCATTTCTCTGTTGGTATAAAGACACCTTTTACAATGTAGGAATGGTGGTAGTAGGTTCTTGTCTATGACCTCATTAGGCCAAGGTAGTACACCAAGCATGTTCCTCCTTTCTTCTTTGCCCCACTCCTGTTGAGTCGACTTTCAGTTCAACTAGAGAGCTGTTGGTTACTGCCAACATATCAGTGTCAGGAGACATTTTTTATAATAATGTATAAAACAGAGTAGGTGAAGGGTTTAAAAACTGGGGTTGATGCTATAAGATTGAGAGTAATAAAATACTATGTTGACTGTGAGATCATGAAAACAAACTGAATATTAGCAGTTAATATACAATGTATCTTAAGACTATTAGTAAATTACTATAATTTTTCTTTATTGTTGAAATTATCATTCATGTAAGCAAGGAAATATGATCATATTCATCCCCATTTCCCTGTTTCCAACTTCCCTGATAAGTTTAAACACATCCCTCTCCTAACTTCATGTCATTTTGTGGGGGATAACTCACTAAGTCCAATGTGCTTATCCATATCTGCATATGTTTGGGGCATCCCACTGGAGCATAGAAAACTTCAAGTGGCCACACTTTCACAAAAGAATTCTCCTGCTCCCAGCAGCTGTCATCTACCCATAACTCCTCAGTAAAGCATGAGGTCTAAAGATCATCTGCCCCACCTCTGCCATGAGTTTTGCTAGCGTAATTCTGCATGGATCTTATGATGATAGCCACAGCTGCTGTAAGCTGAGTGCAGCAGCCATGCCATGGCCAAAGCCAGCACTCCTTCCCATCCTCTGACTGCATTCTTTTCTTTTCTTTTCTTTTTTTTTTTTTTTTTACTTTTTCTATTTACTTTTTTTTTTAATTAGATATTTTCTTTATTTACATGTAAATTTCTCCTTTCCCAGGTTCCCCTCCAAAAAACAAACAAACAAAACCAACAAGAACAAACCCCTTTTGCCTACCCCCTCCCCATGCCTGCCACCCCACCCTCTCCCACTTATTGGCCCTGGCATTCCCCTACACTGGGGCACAAAACCTTCACAAGGCCAAGGTCCTTTCCTCCTATTGATGATTGAATTTGCAATCCTCTACTGTACACATGCTGCCAGAACAATCAGTCCCACCCTGTATAGTCCTTGGTTGGTGGTTGGGTCCCTGGGAGCTCTGAGGGTACTAGTTAGTAATTGTTGTTCATCCTAAGGGGCTGCAAAGCATTATTTTCTTATCTTTGGAGTTTTAGTAAATGCTTAAATTTGTGTATATCTTCTAATTCTGAAATTAGTCTCTTCCCCCACAGGACCATTTAATCTTTCACTAAAGCTAATAACTTGGATATTAATTTGAAGCCTTTTGGCTTCCCTTTCTTCCCAAGTCCAATCTGATCTTGGTATTTTCTTAATATCTCTGTGATATTGTTACTACTTTCCATTTTCCACGTTGCAACCCTAATTAGATCTCATTTGCAGCCTATTAAACAGGTTCCCCACTTCCAGAAATTTCCATAGTCTTTTGATAGTCTACATTAATCCCAGAATGATCTTTTACAAATTAAGTCATTTCCTGTTATTCTTCTGCCTGAGAAATACAAGGAACTGAATTTGTCTTTTCACTGTCATCTCTATCATGGTGCTCCACTCCCCCCACTCCCTAAGGAAATTTCTTTTGGCAGTTACCAAGTGTATAATAGTCCACTTTTTCCTCTAGGTCTCATGACAAAGTGTTCCTGTCATTCACTCTCTGCCCTCTTTTCTAAGTTCAGTGACCTGGCTGACCCTGAGGCAGCCTTATAAGGCAGGGGCCATATTGGTTAGGACCACAAGTCCTTTTCAGTGTATGTTCCCAGAGCCCCAGCTACTTTGACTAATTTAAAAAGGGAAATCATGTCAAATTTTAAGTCACTTCAGATGCAGATACAAGAAGCAGATGAGAATTTTTAGTTCCACCTTAGATGTCTAAATTATTCATCTATAGCTGTATTTTCCTTATACTGCTTGGCTGTCTCGTCCTGTTAGCTTTATGTACACACTTGGCAATGATACAAGCATTACTGTGTCACATGTAGTAATCTGTTATTCTCTTGTAGAATCTCTAAAGAAATAGGAGAAAACCTTTCACCTATGTAGATTCTTCATACAATGACATGAAATCCCAATATTTTCTTCCTTTTTTACTATGTGCAACCACTTTAAAATATGCACATTTATTTTTATGTTATTCTCCTTAGCCATTCTTATTCTAGGTAGAAAACAGTTTAGTATGGTAAGAATACTTTTATTGGCTAAGATTCTTGGTCACAGAAACTACATGCAACCTGTCAAAATTTAATTTTCTAAGGAAGCAGGGCAAGAACTTCATTAGTTGCTTCTTCCAAGACATTTGAACCTGTTCTGTCTTGGCAACAGTCATTATATTTCCCCAGCAGACAGTAGGAGGCCATCTGACAGGTAGAACATTTTTCTTTAATCACAATAGAGTTTGTAGTGGGGTTCAGCACTTCTATTGACCAGCTGCGTACAATTTCAATCTTTCTTATGTTTTCTCAATTCCATTTAGGCAACATTAAAGTGAAGAAGCATCAATTAACTTATATATTGAAACACACATATTACTGTACTAGATTAAGTCTTTCTATATTTTCACCAATAGTATTACTACTGTCTAAATATAAATCACTGAAATACTCCTAGTGTTCAATATGCATTAATTTCAGAACAGCTTTCTAATCTTTAACCAGAAACTCTGATCTTTATAAACGTATTTTCAGATGTACAATAGGACTATAGGGCTGGAGAGATGGCTCGGTGACTTAGAGCATTGGTTGTTCTTCCAGAGGTCCAGAGTTCAATTCCCAGCAATGACATGGTGGCTCACAACCACCTATGAGTCCTGATGTCCTCTTGTACAAATATACAGGAAGACAGAGTACTCATATACATATATAAATAAATCTAAAAAAAGACTGTAAAACAAAATTCTAAAATATTGGTTAAGTTTAAACTATTGTGAAAGTGTTCAGAGAAGGCACCAGAAACACTGAAATAAGAGGCCTAAGAGACGATTCTTTACTGTTAACAACTAAGCGAAAAAACACTTCAGACTAGTAAACTATTAGTGATATTTATCTACTGAACTGTGTTAGCTATAGGATGAAAGAGCCATGTCATTTCCGTAGTGAATTTCACTTTAGCAAGAAAGTAAACATAATCCTCCATAGCAGCTGCAATTAAGGCATTAGTAGCATGCCCTGATTGATTACTTGGAGCTGTTGCTGAGAAATGGATGTGTGGTACAGCTTTTATCACCAGAGTTTGCAAAAAAGCAAGTCCCTTGCTTGGATATAGTGTAGTAAGTGACATTATTAGGTAGTCCTTCTATCTAAATGACCTAGAATTTAGTGTATCAGCAACTTATAATAAACAAGCCCTTTCACCTGATGATTCCTCTCCTCACACACAAGTAATTTTTCTGTTAATAATATAACTGGTTATTACAAGACCAGATGGTTGCAACATTTAGCAAGGCAAATAACACTTAAACAAACAGAAGACCAGCATTAGGATACTTCGGGTTTCAACTGAATTCTAACCATATACATCTATCTACCTTAAAGGACTATTAGCATTAAGTATACAAAGTGACCATTTTCCAATGCTATCTAGTTGCTAAGGCTGTTTTGCACATTGTCAGTTTGATTTAAGTATTTCCTAGCTTTCTTTCTGCTGCGCAGTTGCATTTCCAAGTACTAACACAATCTTACCAATGCATCCTAAGTACATTTAATTAGCTCTTTCTGAAACAAAGAACTCACTTTTATTTTTTACCAGGAACAAAAATATTATTAACACACCTAAGTTTGACACAAAAGAGTCAGTCGCAAGCAACATTACATTCCTCATTCAGCCTCCATCACTCAATCCTAATTGTATATTACAATTTGGTAAGGATACTTTCTGTGTATAATTCTAGAATCTTGTGGTATTAAAGACAACCAAAAAGTTTTGCCACTTTTCCTTTTTTTGATAACTATAAATTAAATGTGAAAACATACATTATTAAAATTTTTCATTAGTTATTTATTCACTTTACACCCTGATCACAGGCCCCCTCCTTCCTCTCTTCCCAATCAATCACCACTTCCTTGTCTCTGAGAAGAGGCCCTCCATGAGCACCATCCCTCAGCACACATCCTCTCACTGAGGTCAGACAAGCATGCAACAACAATCTCAGAAATGCACTGAAGATGTTATGGTTGAGATGCTGAAGCTTTGCTTGAAATACTGAATATGGGGGACTGCAAGATGGCTCAGAAGATATGGGCACACACACGATGCCATGGCTGAGTTTCATCCCAGAACTCCCGTGGTGGGACAAGAGAACTGGCTCCTACAAGCTGTCCTTAGACACACACACACACATACACACACACACACAAAATAAATAATAAATGCAATAGTTTTTTTTTTTGTTTGTTTGTTTTTTTTTTTTTGGTTTTTCGAGACAGGGTTTCTGTGTAGCCCCGGCTGTCCTGGAACTTACTCTGTAGACCAGGCTGGCCTCGAACTCAGAAATCCGCCTGCCTTTGCCTCCCAAGTGCTGGGATTAAAGGCGTGCGCCACCACCTCCGGGCGCAACAGTATTTTTTAAGAAATGAAAAGGATTCATAGTTTTACACAACTACAGGAAAGTAAATGTTTTCTGTAAAAGGATAAGTTTACAAAACCACAGGCAACAACTTGACTTTTTAGCAATCTGTCAAACAACCAAAGACCAAAAGTACCATAGTGAGTAAACAAATCCAAAAGGCACATTCATGTACTTCAACTTAAATGTAGAAAGCTTTATGACCACACAACCTAATGAACAGGCACTGAATTGCACAAAGGCAATTCAGCTGCCACCATATCAATACACCACAGCCTTTCTAAGGTATGAAACCTTTAAAAATGAGACCAATGTAGGTCACACAGAATTAAATTTCACCATATCTTATGTGTAATTTAAACCAAGTTCAATATACAGAAACATTACATAAATAAGTGAATAAATAAAATGTAACTCAATTCACAGCCATGTGATTTTCAGAGTGCTTAATAAATGTTCTAAAACTTACAATCCAATCCAGATTGAGTTAGTTATGCCAACCTTTAATTGGTATTTTGTCCTGGTACACACTAACAGGAATTCTAATATTCTCAACTTCATCTGCCATCCTATGAGGTGGTAGCCCAGCTTTTAAGTGTTCTGTGAAGATCACACCAAGCCAAGATTAGCAGTAACATAGTGTCATGAGCTACAGAAAAAAAAGCTACATTTCTGAAAGCTGTATCATCCACTTCTGCAATAGAAACTAATGATAAAACTAGACTAGAAGTTAAACAGAGTTAGAGCACGACCTACTCATGGTACATTTTTCCAGCCTTCAAACATTTTGAAAATACCCAGATGTACCACTACATATCCGAGAACCTCACACTTGAGAAGTGTCGGTAGGAGAGCCAGAAGTCTTAAGACTAACCTTGGTTGTAATACAAGTTTAGAGCAGCATAGGCTAAATGAGCACCTACCTTTTGAGGGGTGAGGGGTTGTTATTAGGGTTTTTTGTTTGTTTGTTTGTTTGTTTTGAGACAGGGTCTCATGTATTCCAAGCTGGCCTTGAACTCCCTAAATGACCAAGGATGACCTCCAACCTCTGGCTTCTACCTCTGAAGACTGGGGTTTACACTCATGAGCAAACATGGTTAGTGCCACCCTGTCTTAAACACAAAACAAACAATAACAAAATCCCTAGTATCCTGATAGAAGCTAATAGATGTGAAATTATAGTTGCATACTGGAGAATCAGCAACAATCAGAAGAATTCTCTGACATTAAAACCTTATCTAGAGCAGGTATCAGCAAACTTCTGGTAAGAGCCAGAATAAATAGCTGAGACCCTGCACAATATTGTCCCTGTCAACTGCTCAATTCTGCTATTCTGGTGAAGATGAACAAAAACAATATATAAATCAATGAGTACTACTGTGTTCCAATAAAGCTCTAATTACAAGGAAGGCAGCAGGGGAAAGGAATGGTGAGCTTTGTAGGCACTGCTAAGACTGATCTATTGTATCAGAAAAGGGTACCTGAGGGTCTTTGAGCAGAAGAGTGACAGCTGGTCTTAAAATGCATCAACAGCTAAAAGGATGGATTCAGCTACTGTTTGGGGAATATGCCATGAAGGAATAGAAAAGCAAGAACATGGGAAGAGTTTTAAAGGTGGCTGTTCAGAAATCACTGCAACTGCAACAGCAGCAAAGGTCGGCTTGTCTTGCATAAGCATGATAGCAGTGACAGTGTCAAGACACATCTGAATTATTCTTAGAAGTTACAGTCACAAGTTTCCGATGGATTTCACAGTAAGGTGAAAGAAGAAAACTCAAGAATGAGTGCAAGCTTCATGGCTTACAAAAGCAGAAGAATATAATGTGTTTACGACAGCTGATATGTAGGAGGCAACCACTGGGCCAAGAAATAAGGATTTTAGTTTCTGAAAGACAAAGTTTGAAATGACTACTATATTGAGAATTTTGGAGTTTTTAAAAACACAGAAATGTTATGTGAATATGTTTTTGTTTTAATCGCAGGTGTGGGATATGGAACTGCTTTAGATTGTCTACAGCAGCTAAGATTTATCTCATGCTCTGGCAGGAGTGTGATATTGCCAGCTGAACAAAATCTATGTTGGGAATTCTGGAAACTCTTCAGAGGATATATAAATGTCAGAGCCCCAAGAAAGGTGGTGGCTGTTGCTCCAGCTGAATTACTAGTTGGAGATATCCTGACCACAAAGACTTGCCCCAAGGAACTTGATAGCCCTTTAAGCAGGAAGTATAGTCTATCAATATCGATGTCCCTTTCCCCTCTACCTGGTCTGAAGAAAGGAAAGGGGTGGTAGGAAGAAGAACCCAATAAAGGAGCCAAAAAGTCAGGGTATAGACTACTATCTATTTATGTTAGATATGAGATTCTGGAGTTCAGAAAACAGGTTGTATTTTATATAAATCTGAAAGCAAACACAGGAAGAACAAGAATTCCTAGCCAGTCTCTGCTATAAGAGGCCGTTCTGAGCCAGCAAAGACCCTTTCTCAAAAATAAATCCATTACTAGATAGAAGTAGAGCAGTCCTTTAGGACTCTAAATAAAATGAGTCTATACCATTTAACCAGGACCTGTTTAAGTTAAGATTTTGCCAAACTTACAAACAACAGGACTTCTCTTGTGTGCCACAGAGCATATTCTAGGCATCAATGACAATATGCTGTTTTGCTAGCTAAGCCATCTACATAATAGAATAAACGGTTTTGCCGCCAATTGAAAACACACTTCATATCTTTACTGTGTAGTTCAACTGACATAAATATGAATGGTTTTCCTAAAGGAATGCATACTTAAAATAAGAAAACTATTTTATAAAATACAATACTAGTGTACTTCCAAGATAGCCTAAAAGGGAGCAATACTCTAAAGGGGCACACTTGCTAAAGTGGTTCTGTAATAGCTGTGCAATTCTTGAGACATAAAAAAAATGAGCCCAGAAAAACCTCCAAAAATGTTGGCTTCTGGGGCTGGAAAGATGGCACAGCACCCACAGCATGCAATTCAAGCACCTGTAACTGTAGCTCCAGAGGACCCAACTCCCTCTTCTGGCCTCCTCAGAGACCTTTACACACACAGAAAGACAAATACATACAAATAAAATAAATAAATAAATTCTAAACACACACACACACACACACACACACACACACACAAACCTACCTTCAAGGACAACTAATACTACTCCTGACCAGAAATAATTGCCTTTCTTTTTTTAAAATAGAAAAGATGAATAAATTTAAGAAAAAGAATAGTTTGATGAGATGGGAGCTGAAATAATAGAAAAGTAGAGCCTATTCTGAGAGATATAATGATCTGGTGGGGAATATATATCTGGAGACAAGATCTTGGTGTTTAAAACACAACTTCTGTTTGAAACAGGTGGTTTATTTAACCTCCCTATTATGTAGTTTTCTTATCAGACAAATACTGCTAGCTCCTACTTGATTATGTCGCAATTGTAGTGACCAAATGAGTTTGCCGTTCTACAAAATTTATTTCAGTTGTGTACCCTGCACTTACAAACACCAAAGTCAATGGAACACTCCTGGGAAACCAATAGCAGTGGCCTCTAACTTGCTGATTCATTGGACATATAAAATTTGATGAATATTTTCCTTAAACAGAATATTCAAAAAGTTCACATTTTGTAATTCTCTGGTTGTCTTCTCTGATTACTCAGAGCAAGGATTTTGATGTAAACCTTTTAGCCCTGATATTCCTAGTCTACTGAGTTTAACAAAGAAACAGGCATGCATAAATTAGGGTATTTATATGTACATAATAAGGATATCTTTTTTGTTCTGACTCTTGACAAAACTATTTCTGATCTGAACTAGATTCTTTTTGCTAAAACAACTTAGATATCACTAGAATACCTCATGGTATGAGAATAGTCATGTGAGGATAAAAGCATATGACATATTGACAATTCTGAAGAATAAAAGGCGACAATGTTCATAAAGAAAGCCACAGTAGAAAAACGAATTACCTGATACCAGGCTATCATCTTCACATCATCACTATCAGCTAACAATTACTCTGTGTCTAGATCTATAGCAATATATGTCAAAAATCATTTACATGGCTGAGCCAGACTCCATTTTCAATGGTACATAATAGACTAATAAACTATTGGGCAAACTCTCTTAATAGAGTAATCAAGCTATCAAGGTACAAAATGAAGGAACAATGATGAGACAAACTTCAATTATTAGCTTATTTTAGGGAAGAATAGAGGTGAAGTTGGTTAACTGACATTTATATAATTTGATAGTAACACACAAAATTTAAAGTAGAAAATTAAGCCCTAGTTATCAAAGAGCGTATATGTTGAATAAAGAAAGGGCCACCACATCTTTTCCCATAAGCTGTATGATAATAGCCATATGACTGGAGGAAAAACCAACATAGTACACCTGCTTGTTATTCTTCAATCCTACTCCCTCTGCATTCTTCTGTTGTAAAGAGAAGTTGATTATATGCAACTTAATTTTTCTATGGCCTTCCATTCTGACTTTTTTAAGTCAGGGTCCTGCTACATAGTTTACGGTCACCTTGAACTCACTCTGGAGATCCTCTGTTCAGTGTCTCCAGTGCTGGGGTCACCTACATGTGCCACCAGACCCAGTAAAAACATTTTTGAGATGCACTAGTCAACTGTATCCTAGGATCCTCTCAACTCATAATTTGATGTTTTCTCTTGATAACAATTAAGTTGCTTTGTTGTTATTGTTTGAGAAAAGTGTCATAAAATTCATGTGTCCTTCTTTGTGTTTTAATCTACATTATATTGGTATGTCAGTACAGATGAAGGTTGACCTTGACCACTGGTGAAGGTGGTACCTAACTGGTTTCCTTCCATATAAAATCATTACTATTTCTTATGTAATGAGTATCTCCTGATATTTTAAGACTATGTAAATATATTGTTTCTCTTCAAATTGAGGTGATTCTATAGGATTTTAGAAAGAACTAAAATGTAAAATATTATCATTAATAAGCTGTTGCTGTCTTTAATATATTTAAAGTCTACATGATGAGATATTTTCTTAAATTCAAATACAAAGAAAGATTCCGCAAGCAACATTACTGACAGGTCAAGTAAGATGTGCCCACTGGCATACACATATACATATGATGGAGGCAGCCAATTGCTTTCTAACTGGATTTGAGGTCTGTTCCACAGGATGGAATTCACTTCTGGTACTATCAACTTGATCAAAAGCCCATGACCAGGAAGGTCATGGCATAATGGGGAAACGACAGTTGTTACTTTGCTAAATGGACATGATATACCTGTTAAATTGCCTCCAACATTTTTGTTTGTTTGCCCACAAAGAAATTATGCCTATGTCCTCTGTTGGTTAACACAAGAGGAAGACTTTCAATTGAGAGGGAATATTTCCATAAGACTCTATAGGCAAGACTACTAGGCATTTTCTTGATTGACTGATGTGGAAGGGTCCAGGCAGCTGTGCATGGTGCTAACCCTAGGCAAGTAGTCCTAAGTTATATATAAAAGCAGGATAAGCAAGCCATGAAGAGCAAGCCAGTAAGCAGTGTTCTTTCATGCACTGTTTCTGTTCTCGTCTCAAAGCTCCTGCCCTGACTTCCCACAGTGATGGAGTGTGCCCTGGCAGTTGTAAGCTGAAATAAAACCTTTCTTCTCAAGTTGTTTTGATCAATGCTGTTTTATCACATCACTGTCAGCTCTGAACACAGAGTCTTCTTTTCTCAGTGGTGACCAGTTACTGAAGAGAGTCACAGTTTGTCATGGCACTGAGGAATAAGTGAACATTAAATGTTCAACCCTAAGTGAGATATCTATATCATCCCCTCTTGGACTCCTGGAATAGAGGGCAGCAAGAATGTTAGAACAGAGAATGGGGTGGAGTGCTATGGGACACCCTTTTCTGGACATATGGCTGTTCACTCTCAAACTCACAAAAGCTCTAACTACCCAATGAGACCTGCTCAAAATTAGGTCCATCGATAGATATCCTGTCATGAAGTGGGTAGGATTTCAAAAGACCTAATCTTACCTGAAGAGCTACTGTATGTAGTTAATGATTTGTGGAATGGCAGTGGGAGGAGACATTTTCTCTAGTGGTACCTACAGGTGGAATAAATAACTTTGTACCCATCCATGCTCTTTTATAAGCAACTCCAATGAAATTCACTGGATCACCACTACCAACAACAAAATCAAACCAAAACAACAACAACCAAAACTGAACAGGAAAGTAAAAAGGGAACTCGCAGACAAGAAAAGGTAGATTAGCTGCAATGGCAAGAGGAATGGGAAATGAATATCATCAAAGTACTATGTACTAATATACATGTATGAGGAGGTCAGAGTGAAGCCCACTATAAAATATATAATTAGTATATGCTAATACAAATATTTTTAAGTTATTAGTTTTAAATATGTGCATATGTATATGTAGGTTTGTCTGTGTGCATGTGTATGTGAATGCCTATGGCTAAAGAGTACAAAAGTGTTGAATCTTCTGAGTTGGAGTTACAGAGGGTTATGTGCCATCTGATTTAGGTGCTGGGGCTCAAACTTGGGCCCTCTGAAAGAACAGTATGTGTCCTTAACTGTTGAGACACCCTCTACTTCAATACAAACATTTTGAAAGACCATTTTGTTTTCTCAGTGTACTCAGTTAATATTAATTGACTATGACAGAAAAAAATGACATAATTGAAACATTACTTACATAACTGCGGCTCTTAAATATATCAGATGGACTAGTGGTGAGGATTTTGTCTCCTTCCAAACCAATTACTCTTTTACAAATATTTGATTTTGGATCACTTGGACTTTTTGCAATTACAATGTCACCTCTGAAGATAGAAAGAAGGAAAAGTATCAGTGTTATTACCAAGCATAACCACATACATAGGACTGCTTTAATAATTTTTTAAAATAACCTAAAGAATGACAGACCCTTTTCATATATTGACCCTCATATATTTATCATGTTTGTAAACTACTATAACTGATATTTAGAGCCAGAACACAATCAAGATCATAATAATTCCATATAAAATTACTGATACTATAATCTAATAATCTCATGAGAATTATTTTCACTATGTATTATTTCTGTATCCAATTCTAGAGCACTAAAAATGAAGAAACATCATCTACTTCCCAAAAATTCAACACTAAAGAATAACAATATATGTTTTATAATTCATTTAAGTCATATTTTAAAGTACAGATTTACATTTGAGGAAAAAAATGAGACACAACCAAATAAAACACTAATAGCTACGCAAACATGTACTATAAAATAGGTATATAATATGAATCGTTACATATGGAAGAGATAACATTCTACATAGTAAGAGGAAAAAAGAGAGGTTTTATTCCAGGCACAATGATTCATGTCTATAAGCCCAAAACCTAAGAAGGAAAGAATTATAATTTGGAGGATAGTGTAAACTATAAAGCAGATTCAAAGGCAATCAGAGCACAGAGTGAAACAATGCTTCAAAACAACCACACTTGCACAACTATTACAGCCATGGAGGTGGAGGTAGGAAAGGGTATCCTAACAAAATAGAATGTGATGTTTTTTCTGCACAAAACAAGGAATATAGAAATTGTGCTAACATTTTTCAATATCTAACATATTTAGTAACTGTAATTCTAAATATAATTTTATATACTTTGATGTTATTTATAAAATATATAACTACATCAAAAGCCATAATAATACCTAATCACTAGGCAAGCCAAGGCAAAGCACATCTATTATCCCAACACTTGGGAGGCTGAGAGAACAGCAAGCCCAACTTGGGCTGTGCAGTAAGTTGGAGGCAAGTCTGGGCTACAAGAAAACACTCTGTGCTAATAAAACAAAATTGAAAAAGAACAAAGCCCTGTGACTGCTGCCACACTCTGGGTACTAAATGACTGCTAAGCGTTTTATAGCCTCTACCCCAAATTAAGATGCTTGTGGATACTGTTCAATGATAGAACAACACAGACATACAGGATGGCCCAGATATGGTCCCCAACAACAAGAAAAGGACTGATGATGAGGCTAATTACTTACCATTAATAAGATTAGGTTTAAGAAAAGGTAATACAAAATTTTCCCCAACAGCCAAATCAAGGAGCAATTCAAAGACATTTTTATGTAAAAGAATAAAGGACACCTCAACGGAGGAATGGATACAGAAACTGTGGTACATCTATCTACACAATGGAGTACTACTCAGCTATTAAAAACAATGAATTTATGAAATTCTTAGGGAAATGGATGGATCTGGAGAGTATCATCCTGAGTGAGGTAACCCAATCACAAAAGATCACACATGGTATGCATTCTCTGATAAGTGGTTATTAGCCCAGAAGTTTGGAATACAGGAAGAACAACCCACAAACCACAAGAAACTTAAGAAGAAGGAAGACCAAACGGTGGACATTTAATTCCTTCTTAAAAGGGGGAACCAAATACCCACAGAAGGAGTGGCAGAGATTAACTATGGAGCAGAGACTGAAGGAAGGACAAGCCAGCCTAAATATAGCTATCTCCTGAGAGGCTCTGACAATACCTGACTAATACAGATGTAGAGGCTCACAGCCATTCATTGAACTGAGTACATGGTCCCCAATGAAGGAGCTAGAGAAAAGACCAAATGAGCTGAAGGGTTTGCAGCTCCCTAGGACGAACAACAATATGAACTAACTAGTACCCTCAGAGCTCCCAGGGACCCAACCACCAATCAAGGACTATACATGGTAGGACTGAATATTCTAGCAGCATGTGTATAGTAGAGGATTGCAAATTCGATCATCAATAGGAGGAGAGGATCTCGGCCTTGTGAAGGTTTTGTGCCCCAGTGTAGGGGAATGCCAGGGCCAATAAGTGGGAGAGGGTAGGGTGGCAGGCATGGGGAGGGGGGAGGTAACAGGAGTTTTTTCTTGTTGTTTTTGTTTGTTTGTTTGTTTGTTTTTTGGAGGGAAAACTGGGAAAGGAGAAATTTACATGTAAATAAAGAAAATATCTAAAAAAACAAAAAAAAAGAATAAAGGACACCATTTCATCAGAATTTTCAAGGCAACACAGAAATAGTATCGACAACAACATTGTGGAGCTTCTTTTTCTAAAGCTGAATGGTATCAAGCCATTCAATTATATAACTAGGCCAGAAAAGCATGGGGTTGGGTTGATTGGGTGTTTTTGTTATTGTTTTCTGAAATGTCAGTGGACATTTCAAAAACACATGAAAAAAACTACTAAGTGTGTCATGGAAAGAAGAAATAATCTTCATGGCTTGCTTATGCAGCTTATGTTATTCGATAAAACAATATAACACAGAAAATCTGAACCTAACTAGCAACACTGAAGTCATAATTTAGTTATGTTGATTTTATAGAGATCAACATTAATTGAAACTATTAATATATTTCTACTAGTCTAGCTAGATACATACATAGATAAATCAAAATACATACTCCTTGGACTTTTGCCTTCTTTGCAGGGAGTTTTAAAAACCCACTGAATAACAGAACCAGTACTTAAAATTTCCTTTCCCATTATATTTATTGTTGAGTGTGGTGCTCTGTGACTCTCAGCAGTTGGTAGGCTGAGGCAGAAGGATCACTATGAGTGTGGAGCCAGCCTGGACTAGATAGGAAGCTTCATGTTAGCATGGGTTATTCTATGTCAAAATTCCAAAAAACAAATTATTAAATTAAAAATATGGCCATAAATGGCCTTTCTGCCTCCTAAGTGGTGAAGTAGCCACAGGTCAGATGTCAATGTGTCACTGACGGCATCACTGCTGTATGTATTAACAGACCTTATAAAGTAGATGCCCATTAGCTATGTGTTGTAAGAATTAGTAATAGTAGATTGCCTCAAGTACAAAGAATCCCAAAAGCTAATGGATAAGAGACCTGTGTACTTTAGATACCACATGTACAGACTTTTTATTCTTGCACAAAACAGAAGTCTAGCCTCCTCTTATACATAACAGGAAGCCATAAGAGTCAGAAATTCATCCCACTGAAATCTCAGTCCTAAGCTACAGCAGACTGAAGGAAGAGAGTAATCTTTTCAAAGCAGTACCAGCTGCTGCCTTGGCTCTTAAAGTTATTTTGTTGTTTCATATGAACACCGGATTCCAAGATACTCTATACACTAATGAGACCCCTGAATGAACAGAGCACAAAATGAAATCTTCAAAGGATCTTAGTTTCTTGAATGTACTTATTTCTATTATTCACCTGACCGCAAAGAGTATTTTAAATACTCTTTAAATAATTATTCATTCAAAAACTATCAGCTGGTCCAGTTTCCCGTTTGAGGACATTTAAAGGTTACAATGTCACTGGTGTGCAGTCGCAACCTGCCTTCATGCTACAGTGAGGGTAAGTCAGCAGGCTATCTTGGCAAGTCAAAAAGCAAATGGAGATAACTAAAACTGTGCTGCAGTTTTAATTTACAATCCCCAAATCTGCAAGTATGTTTCTTGAGGTTACTACAGGAAAAAGATCTGAACAACTTCCACGGGACTTTATGAGTCCATACAGCTTGACTAGTAGATTTGTGCATAAGGCATCAAGGGTCAGGAAGAGTCCAAAGGAAAACAGTTTTATACTAGTCTCAAGTTTTCAATACTGGGAAATGGGCTACAACAAAGGTGGATAATGTGTCTAATGCACCTTTCTACACTAAATACCAGTAATGGGGAACGTTTGTAGGTCATGGAGATAAAAGCTGGCTCAGACTTTTTCTAATGCTATAAAAAATTTTAGAGGTACAGTTTAGAAAATATACAAAGTTAGAATTTAACCTTCATTCAAAGGGAGCTCAAATGCCCAGCATCCCTTCAAATAAATAGTAGCACTAGGTTTTGAGCCACTTGGAATAGAGCTTTGGGAAATTTGGTAACAAAGTACCAAGAAGTACTCAACTTAATAATTTATCAATCTAGAAAACTACATTGGACCAAATTCTTCAGAACAAATTCTTCATTCTCAGATACATATAAAGCCATAATTTACAAATTATTAAATACTTATCATGTCTCTGTACAGAGAATAAGCAGGACAGGCATCAATACTAACTACAACAGCAATGTGTGAGCGATATACCATAAGGGTCTGTCTTCTATATTAAAACATTTTAGGAACCTACAAAGAGAATGAGGCTTTCACATATATTTTAATAAGGACTGCTAACTGTGCTGGATGGCAAGTGAAAAAGACACAGTGACCACAGACACTGTACATGTTGACTATTAAAACGTTCTCAAACAGAAAATATTCAAGATTGTTGTCTACTTATTACTCATAAAAGGACTTTTAACTCAAAGTTTGAAGTTACAGGAAAATACAGTTTATATACCTTTCACTATAATTATATCCATGATATGATAGAGGCTTACCTTTGGATGCCATAAAAATGTCGGCTAAGGTTTTCTGCAAAGACAATATCTGAATTTTGAATTGTGGGTTCCATTGACGGCCCAGAGCACTGAAAAGAAAGGCAATCTTCTGAGCGCAAATCTCTTTTAAGTTTACAGAAATCATTTGGGAAGGCTTAAGAAGAAAAATGGATAAAATATGGTCCAAAACAGACCATATTTTAATTGTTTGATATTACTTTATAAGACATACACAAAATAACATTATCTCAACTTCTAATTTTTGCCCACCCTATAGAACTAAACTCCATGAGGAGCACTGGGACCTTATCTCAATTTCCCAGTTATGTAAGTCT
>JADRCD010208647.1:0-22675 GCA_019843815.1 Montemys delectorum | reverse complement strand
AGTAAGATGCTTTGCTCACATCTATCCACCACTGATGAGCATTTTGAACGTTTCCAGCTTAAGTGCGTAGTGCCTCTACAGAGCTTCTCTGCGTGTGCTCTTTGTGGTGAACACTGAAGGCTCGCTGCCTAACCTTCAGAGTGTGCTTGCCCTCAGCTTTCTTAAGTTGGTCGCACTCACTTAGACTTCCAACAGCAGTTACAAGTGTTTCTGTTTCCTAATAACCTTGATAGGACCTGAGGTCCCCAAACTGAATTTTAGATAGTCTTATGTGTGTTTGGTGGAATCTCACTCATGGGTTTGATTTGTATTTCTCTCGTGACCAATGTATACTTTAATTAATTAAAACATTTTTGGATTATTTTCTTTGGGTGGCACTGGTGGTTGAACTCAGTCATTAAAAAAAGAGGAACAAAGTAAATAGAGGGGGAAAGCTCTGTGATTTCTTGTTCTCTTCCTTTCTGACCTGGGCCCAACAGAAGGACTTTTCTGCAAGGAAAGATGGAAGGAAGAAGAGTCATTCTGTCATGAAAAAGTGGTTCCTAGAAACACACAATCAATGAGCACATTGAGGCAAATACACCACCACAAAACTCTATTTACAGCCCCTGTATATACATTTTTGGGGTCATTTTTACAATCAGTGGTTAGTTCTCAACCCCATTGACTGGACATTTTAAAAGAGCAGCAGAGATATAGAGATATAGGTCCCAAAGTACGAAGCTCTTGCGGTTAAATCTTGATTCTCATTACAGCTCTGTATAACCATTAGGAACAGGATGCAGAACATTTTGTATTCCTTTCTCCAGGCAGCTTTGTTGAGTGTGATATCAATGGCCACATCTGGATCCTGGATGTCCTTCAGGTAATTTCCCAACCCTCTAAGCAGCTTAGGTGTGCTGCCTTGCTTGACTCTTTCTCCCTGGATGCACTGGTTGATGGTAGAAGGATGCCCCTCTCCTCTCTGTCTTCTTGCTAGAGTGCTTTGGCTGGACTAGATCACAAAGGACAAGCTTGGGGATTGAAGACATTTCTTCTGTCATTTCTCTTTTGGATACCCACTCAACCTGTTTCCTATTGGTCTAGAGAATTATCTTTTTTAATTTATTTTTTATTTTTTATTTTTTACTTTTGCCTTCTGTGGTGCTGGACACTGACCTCACACTGAGCAACAACCCAGTCCCAATCGGTGGTCTTGATTTTAAGAACCAATTCCTAATTTCTGTGGAACTGATGAACCCTTTCATTTGTGATTAGAACGTCTTTTCTGCTCTCTGGGGCCCGCCTTACTTTTGATGAATAGGTGATCTTACTTTAAAGATAATTTAACTTATCAGTCTCATTTTTTTCTGGTTATTTTTGGTACCTGGCTAAGACATCTTACTTCTAAGGTCTCAAAGATATCCTATTTTCATTTACAAAAGCCTGATAGTTTGGATTTTATGTTAATGTTAAAAGAACACCTGGTTTGATTTTTTTGCCTGTGGTGTGAGAAAGACTTTGATATTGATTTTTGTCTATATGAACAGCCAATTAACCCAGCACTCTCATCGAAAATCCCCTCCACTGCACTGTATGTCACCTTTGCTATCACATAGGTAATCAGATACACATGGGTCTTTCTGTGCTTTCTAGTCTGTCCCATTTCCTATTTGTCTCTAGCCTAATGAGATGCCATACTGGCTTAATCACTCCAGTTGAGTAACAAGCCTCAACATCTAATAGCATATGTCCCTTAGCTTTGTGATTCAATCAGCTTATTTGTAGGCAATTGTGTTACTTTATACATTTTAAAGCCACCGTTTGACAGGATTTTGCTCAAGATTGGTTAGGTCTCTGGCCCAAATTGGGAGTGAGTCAATATCAGTGTTGACTGGTTCAGTCCACTGGTGTAGGGTGAGGCCTCTCCCCACATTTAGCCAGCATTTCCATTTCCCTTGGTGCTTTTGTAGCCCTTAGTATTGTATAGGTGTTGTATACCTACATTGTTAGTATTTGAAAGTTACTTGACTTTATTTATAATTAATACCTTTGAAATCATATTTTCTAATCACTTCTTGTTAATATTCAAATAGAAAATTGAGTTTTGTTTATTGGCTTAGTGCATAGTGACTTTGCTGAATTTAGTGCGCGTGCATGTGTATATGTGTGTGTGTGTGTGTGTGTGTGTGTGTGTGTGTGTGTGTGTGATGCATGTGTAGAGGAACACATGTGTGTGGGCACATGTATTAGTGTGCACATGTGTGGAGGCTAGAAGTTGGTGTTGCATGTCTCCTTCAGTCACACACTAACCTTTATGTTCGCTGAGGCAGGGTTTCCTTCAACTGTGAGCTCCCTGATTCAGCCATCTAGCTCTCCAGCTTGCTCTAGGGAGCCCCTCCCTTTGCTTCCCAAGTCTGGGATTGTAGGTGAACTGCTGTACTTGTTCACCCAGCCTTTGGTATGTAGGTTCTGGGATCCAAACCAACTCTGGTCCTCACTGAACCATCTTGCCCATTCCACAAACTCACTCCCTACTCCTTCTCTCTAAAACTCCAAGATCTATCCCCTCCCTACTCCCAGCTTCATGTCTTCACTTTTGAAACTCAGTTGATGCTGCCCATATATACTCATGGATGTTGGGCTATCAACTGGAACTTCGTTTATCTACCAAGGCCCACTCCCTTAAAGAAAATGGACTCTAATTCCCCAGAACCCAACATCTCAGCTCACAGTTGCAGTTCATAAGATCCTCCCACATCCATGTTAGTATGTTGATTGGTTTGGTGTTGTAAAGGCAACCACGGCTGCTGGGAGTTCATGAACATATGCATTTTATCCTTCCTAGAAGACACTGTCTCACTCCGGTCCTCCCTGACCTCTGGCTCTTATAGTCTTTCTACTTCCATGATAGTTACTGAACTGTGTGTGTGTGTGTGTGTGTGTGTGTGTGTGTGTGTGTGTGTGTGTATGATGGATGTCCCATTTGGGCTGAGTAGCTCACAACACTTATTCTCTGCCTTGAATGGGATATGAGTTTATGTGTTAACCACCATTCACTGCAAAAACTCTTCTGATGGCATTTGAGAGCTCAGCTAATCTAGTATACAGAGATAAGTATTTAGGAGGAAGTGTGATGCTATATGTTCATTTAGCAAAATGGTATCAGTAGGTTCTCCCCTGGGGCATACGTTCCTGGTCAGATTTATAGATCCAAGCATGTGTTTCTTCCTGTGGAGGGGACATTAAATCCAAGCAGAAAGCAATTGGTCATCTCCTTAACATTTGTGCCACCATTGCTCCTGTGGGAATCTTGCCACAGTAGTTGTTTTTGTAGCTCACTGGTTCAGTTAGGTAGGACTGGTGATTTTTTTTTTTCCCTACAGCAATTAACATGGCACCTTCTGGTTTTACGAAAGCTAGTGAATCGTCCTAGTCACTACTGGCTAGATCTCGTCATGTCCTGTGACTAAAGTGTGCCATGTCTTCAGCAACAGGGTCTTACTATCAAGTTAGGGTGGGAAACAAGGGCAATGGCAATAACCTGCCTCATTCTGGGGGTTTCCAGGATCAGTGACTGAAGGGGAGGTATCTCACACTTGGTGATGGAAAAGAATGTTTAAGTGGGGACGGGGTTGGGGATAACTGATATCAAGGATGCCTGAAAAAGCCATATGGGAACCGATTTTATTAAGCTTCTTAGAGTCACATAAGAGCTTAATTGGAGTCACACTACACAGAGGGTACTGTTCCTCTAAGAGGCCATAGACTGACAATCAAATTCACTTCCTAACCTAATTCAAACATTTGAGTGCAGATTGTTATAGCTGTTCCATGTATGCAGCTACATCACTGGTGAAATAAATTTTTACTCTTCCTTCCTAATTACCTTTATTTCTTTGGCTTGCCTCTTGTGTCTCCTAAGGCTTTCAGCGTAATAGTAAATAGAACCGGTGTCTTATGTCCAGTGTCAGTAGGAGTGTTTTAAAGTTTGACTATTAGACACTATGGTGCTGTCTAGTGTTTTGCAAATGTCGTTGATCAGATTTAGTAAGCTCTCTGACACCAGGTTTTAGCTAAGAATACTTTCAGGAAGAGCTGCTGGATTTGAATGCCTTAGAGCAGCAGTCATGTGAGACGTCACTTCCGCATACCGTAACCTTTCCTTCAGATCGTGGTCCCCTGTGTCTGTATTGCCTTGGGGCCTTCTCCTACGTCTTATCTAGCTCTTCTATTTTTATTTCTGAGGGTTGGTCTGTTATGAGATAGATCTTCAGTGGAGGAAGTGGTTTCTTCTAATTTTACTATTTCTGTCATTCAACTGCACCGTGTGAGTGAAACCACGCAACAGCCCTCCGGGAACATACTCAATTGTTATTTCTAGTCATTTCTACTGCTTCTGGCTGATAGGTCTTTCTTGCATTGGATTTTTGCTGCCCGAAGAAGAAAAGCCTATTGTTGCTCTAAGTGTATGCACCATGGAGTCAGAGGAGAGACAGATTATACATTACATGTAAGGATTTTATGTTTAGTATGCGTGTATGTGGGTTTGTGCACATGAGTATAGAGCATGCAGGAGCCAAAAGAAGTAGTTTGATTCTGCGGAGCTGGAGTTACAGATGCTAACTGACCTGGGGGCTGGGAATTGAACTGGGGTTTTCTGGAAGAACAGCAAGTGTCTTAGCTGCCAAGCCCTTCTTCCAGCCCTATATATTACATTTAAATTCTTACTTTGAAGATATGACTATACTGACTTATCTTTTTTCCCCCTGATATGGACAAATTTTAAAAGCACTTTAATGTGTGTGTGTGTGTGTGTGTGTGTGTGTGTGTGTGTGTATGTGTGTGTGTGTGTGTGTGTGTATGTGTGTGTGTATGTGATGTGCTTTTGCACATATGGTGCATGTGTGGAGGTCAGAGGCCAACTTGAGGGAGTCAGTTCTTGATTTCTACCTTATGCATACTGGAATTTGAATGCAGATTGCCAGACTTAGTACTGAGTACCCTTACCTGCTTAGCCATTTCACACCCCACCCCCAGCTTATTTGACTTAGGGTTTTATGTAGCTCAGGCACTTTAAACTCTCTGAGTAGCTCAGGATATCCCTCAACTTCTGATCCTTTTGCTTTTACCCCCAAAGTGCTTGATATGTGCCAGTACACCTGGCTTGTGTTTGTTCTCAGAAGAATAAAGAAAACAGTGATACCCCAAGTACTAAAGCTGATATATATGTACATATACACATACCATCTTCTTTATCTTAGTCCTCTCTTTCCTCTGAACTAAAGTTGGCATGGCATCTCTGTCACCCCCACTTCTTTGGGGGCCATCACACCCTCTTTCATGTGAAGTGAGAGAAAAATAAAGTGTTCCTTCTGCAGTCTCTTCAGACAGCAGGGTTGGAGGCTCTTACTTGAATCCCACACTTACAAACTGCAAGAGAAGAAACATCTGAGGTCTCAGAATCCCAGATCTCATGTTGTCTCTGGCCCTAGCCAGGCGACCTTAGAATACAACTTCTTCAGACCTTAGTGCCATCTTCTGAAAACAAAAGTCAAAACAAAACAAAACAAAAAAACCCAACCAACCAACCCACTAACCAACCAACAGAAAAACCCACTCTTGGTCTTGTTTGTCCAAGAGGGACATTATTTTATGCAAAGGACTGAGTAGGTTGGGTTCGGTGGACTGTCCACTGTTGCAGCTGTTCAGCTCTGCCCCTGTTATACAGAAGCAGGCACAAATCCTAAGCAAGCAAATGAGCATTTGCTTATAATCTCTCTACATTGCTATAAATTCAACTTTATAAAATTTTCACATCCCATAAAATAACTGCTTTTCAACATTTTCAGCCACTTTTAAATATTAAACCGTGCTTTGCTCGAAGAACACAGGAACTCAAGCAGCAGGCCAAGGTACCATTAGCTCTGCTTTGCTGACCTTGAACTAGTTGGAGGTCGAGGGCTAGGCATTAAGATGTCAGTCTTTAGATTCTCAATCTGATGAACAGCTTGCCAAGAGTCTACTTGTTTCTTGTAGATGCTTTAAGAAAAGGGAAAAAGTTTTTCTTTTTTTTCTTTTTCTTTTTCTTTTTGTTTGTTTTTAGACAGGAGCTCTCTATGATGCCCGGGATGGTTTTGAACACACAGTTTCCCACATTAGCTTCCCCAATGCACAGGCATGCATCACAGATCTAGCTGAAGGTGTTTCCTGGTCTCTGTTCATTCCTGGGCTCTCTCCTTTGGCAGGAAGAGGTTTCTGGCTCACACTTTCCCTAAGTCTGAGCCATGTATTTCACCCTCGCTGGCTTGATGGGCCTGCTGGTGATTCATTTTGCTTTTGCTTACCTGAAAATGTTATTTTTCTCAATTTTTGAGAGATAATTTCGCAGGAGGTAGAATTTTTAGAGGGATATTTTCCCTCCATCTGTCAACATCCAAGGGCTCGGCTGCGATCACGGAAGCACTGAGCTGTTTTCTTTTTGAGGGCGGGTATTTATCCTGAGTGGCGGTTTCCTGGGCCTGGGTTTGTCTCTTTTCTTCTGGATTCTGACTCAATCTGCACATGATGATGCTGTTCCATAGTTCTGGAATGTTCTGCATTAAACTTTTTCTCTCTCCACATTTTTAGTCTGGGGATTTTCAAGCTCACTGGACCTTTCTTTTGTGGCCATTTTGCTCGTGCTAAGGCTGTGGGAGGTATTCGTTACTGTTAAGATGTTTTTGATTTTCAGTTTTTCTTTTCTTTCTCTTTCCCCTTTTCTTTCTTCGCTTTCTGAGTTTTGCTTCTCTGCTCCCATTACCATTTACCTTTTCTAAGATCATAGTTATTGGGGCTGGAAAGCTGACCTAGCAGTTAAGAGCACTTGCTGCTTTTTCCAGAGGACCCAACTTTGGTTCCTAGTACTCATTCCAGGTGACTAATAATTGCTTGTAACAGCAGATCCAGAGACTCAATACAGTCTTCTGGCTTCTGCAGGCACTCACATACAAGTGTATAGTTACACACAGACACACAGACATAGACACACACACACACACACACACACACACACACACAGAGAGAGAGAGAGAGAGAGAGAGAGAGAGAGAGAGAGAGAGAGAGAGAGAGAGACAGAGACAGAGACAGAGACAGAGACAGAGACAGAGACAGAGACAGAGACAGAGAGAGGAGACAAAGACAAAGAAAGACAGAGACAGGCAGAATGAATAAAACAAATCTTTAAAATCATAGTTATTTAAATTTCCTGTCAGATGGTGACACAGTAGTTCCCACATCTGTGTCATACCAAGTCTGGTTCTAATAGGTACTGTCTCTTCAGAGTGTGTTCTTCCCTGCCTCTGTGAATGTGTGTGTGTGTGTGTGTGTGTGTGTGTGTGTGTGTGTGTGTACATGTGTATGTGCATCCAAGTAGAGGCCAGAGATCAATGTCAAGCGGCTTCCTCTACTGCTCTCTACTTTGTTTTGAGACATGGTCCCTCACTGAACCCAGAACTCCAATTTGACTGGACTGGTGGGCCAGTGAGCCCCAGGGATCTTTCTGTCTCTACCTCCCCAGCTGTGAGACTACAAGTACATGCCTCTCGACCTTTCATGCTGGCTTTTGTTGGATGCTGAGGACCAAGCCCAGGTCTTTATGTTTGTGAATAAATCTTACCCATGACGCCATCTCCCCAGGCCTCTTTGCCTTTTCCCACACTTTATTAGCCCTGCTCTTGAAAGCCACACTCCATGCACTCTGCAATAGGGAAGTGGGTTCTTTTGTATGAGGTCTGGTGAAAGCTGGCCTCCCAATAGCTGTCAGGGCCATAGGCTTTGAATTTGTCTTCATGGTTGTCTTTTCTTTTGGACTTATGCTTTCCAAAGTCTGTCTAGGGAATCTGGTCTTGGAGGTCGTTAGCTGTAAGATCCTATAATGCCTCTGCACTGTTGATGTGGTGGTAGGATTCCTGAGGGAATGTCATAAACATGCTTAAGACTTTCCTCTTGGGAAGTGCAGTGACATTTTCTTTTGTAATACAAGGAAAGATGGAGAATAAGGAGAATGGGAAGGTGTAGGTAGATAGAAATTTGTCTTCTACTAGCTTCTGTTGTGGAATGAGCCATCAGCTGAGACTGTGTTCAGTTGGGTGAGATGCACAGGAGACAGCCAGTAGGACAGTGTAAACCGAGCTTGAGAGACAGGGTTGGAGGGTATGTTGGCCACTCAGCTGAAGTGTATGCATTGAATTTAAAATACAGCTCATCAGGCTGCTTGTGAGACTTCTTCCCCACCCTAAAGCATTCCTTTGCTTGGATGTGAGCTAGAAGTTGCTGGAGTGTTGAGTTTATCAGCAGTGGGCCTTTACCAAGACCATGATAGAGGAAGAGGGGTGTGAGGGAGATGGAGGAAATTTGAAGGGGATGATTGTAGCAATGTGGCCATTGACAGAGAAAAAAGTACAGATGTTGTAAGAATAGCTTTAGATAGGAAAAATGTTAAGTTTGAAGTCTGCAGTGAGCAGAGTGAATTGGAGAGAGGGATGGTTGGGGATGGGGAAGATTTGTGTTGGGATCTGAGATGGGATCCTCTTGGGTGATGACAAGGTTCAGGATATGGTCCTGTAAGTTGGAGTTTGAAGAGGAGGTGGTTTTAGGTGAGGAAATAAAGTAGCTGGAGAAACAAACATTTCTGTTACATCTTTGATTCTGATGTCAAAGAGACTGAATAAGTGGGGACTGAAGAAGAAAGTTTCTGACAACAGGAAGCTGGGGTCTTAAGATGATGCGCTCTTGAGTAAGAGGAATGGAGGGAGACAGGAATGAGGATGGGGATGGCCCAGCAGAATGTCATAGGGCTGCAAAGAAGGGGGTCTTATCTGAGGCAGCCAAGGGAGAGCCTCCCTTAGACCCTGGTCTTGAGATGTACCTGTATTGAAGCGCTCTGAGCTGTGGGGAGAGGATGTCTTTGGGGGAAGGCACAGTTCCATTAAGGTCATAGAAGCCAAAGCCAGGGATGAACGGGAGAACATCATGGGTGTGTCATAATCTTATTTCTAAAAAGAGGCTTGGGAAGAACCTGTGGATGTGGCAGGTGTCGGGTAGGAATCTGAAACTGTGGTGATAAGAAGCCTGGTACCCTGGCTTCATTTACAGGAACTGGATACAAGAGCCATCCTGCTGATGGGTGATGCTTCCACATCTTCATTCTTCTGTAGCCTTTTTTTTTTAGTTAAGTTTTATTGCATTATGACGAGAAAAGTTACATGATTTCAATTTATCTGAATTTGTTAACATTTAAAAACAAATTTATGTAAATAGAATTAAATCACATTCTTGTTTCCCTTTTGTACTTCAACTCCTCCCAGAGACCCCCCTTCAATACCTACAATACCTTCTTTGTTATATTCTTTAAAATGTATAAAATAGTATAACAATAAAAATGAATATATAAAAGTTGTTTGATATAAAACAATCAATTTAACAGTCTTATGTAGATGCTTGTCTACAGCAATACTGAAAATACATACATTTCTCTCAATATAAATCTTAAATAACTCCAAACATACTAACTATATATTTCAAAATAACACATCACTACTAGTATTTTCTTAAATGAACATAAATATATAAAGTCTTTTTGTTTGTTTTGTATTTAGTAGAGCTTAAAATCTTGGCTCTTACTGTGGTAGAAACCCAAAATAAGAACAATTTTTAGACATTGGATTTCATTGTAATAAGGCTGTACTTCAGTGACCCTCACATCACCAAAGGATTTTACCTCCATTGTAGCTAAGCTGAGAGTTGACAGTTCTGCTGTGCCAATGAATGAATTGTAGGCAGGATTTCTGGATATAGACTTCCTGCTATGGTCAAAGCTATTTGACTTGAGTGAGTGACTTTATTCTTGGCCCACAGAGAAGAGGTTGCATTCATTTAAGAAATGGGGTATGTGTTAAGGTGGTCTATCCATAAAGTCATTCACCAACTGTTTCAATGAACAATTATTCTGCTTGGAGGGTGGCACAGACATTAGGTGAGGGTAAGAATCTGGTTCATTGGCTGTGATAATTTGGAAAAGCATTCATCTCAGAGAAAGAGTAATTTATAAAGTCCTCTTCTTCAAACTTGATACAAGAGTTACAAACGTCAAGCAAAGCATTCAGTCTCAGTCTTTGTTGTTCTCTTATAAGCCACCTCACAATTTAATTATCTATGTTTCTTTTGGGTGTATAAATACTTTTGAAATATGTAAGCTGTTCTGAAAGCCATAATATAGTGTAAAAACATCAAATAAACAATACTACTAATAGAGAGGCTGAGATAGGAGAAGTAAGATTTTAAGACCATTATGTTGTACACAGCAAGACACTGTCATGTACAAACAAGTAGAAAGTATATATGGATTGTACAATATTGGATCTATTTCTCCAATTACCAAATTAGAGATACCATTGGATGACAGTCAACAAATTTCTAATTCCTCATATTTTTGGATTTCAATTGATTAGGATATGTTGGTAGTATTAATTTTCATATTAAGATATTAAGAAAAAGTAATTGTCACTGCCTGTTGTTTTTGTTGTAAGAGGTGGAATTAGATTTGTGTGGGTTTGTTGAAAGATTACTTTCTTGCTTCTTCTAGGGTGTAGTTTTGCTCCTTATGTTGGTGTTTTCCATCTGTTATCCTTTGTAGGAGTGGATTTGTGGAAAGATATTGTATTAATTTTGTTTTGTCATGGAATATCTTGTTTTCTCCATCTATGGTAATTGAGAGTTTTGCTGGGTATAGTAGCCTGGGCTGGCATTTGTGTTCTCATTGGGTCTGTATGCCATCTGCCCAGGATCTTCTAGCTTTCATAGTCTCTCGTGAAAAGTCTGGAGTAATTCTGATAGGCCTGCCTTTATATGTTACTTGACCTTTTTCCTTTACTGCTTTTAAAATTCTTTCTTTGTTTAGTGCATTTGGTGTTTTGATTATTATGTGATGGGAGGAATTTCTTTTCTGGTCCAGTCTATTTGGAGTTCTATAGGCTTCTTGTATGTTCATGGGCATCTCTTTCTTTAGGTTAGGGAAGTTTTCCTCTATAATTTTGTTGAAGATATTTACTGGCCCATTACCTCGGGAGTCTTCACTCTCTTCTATACCTATTATCCTTAGGTTTGGTCTTCTCATTGTGTCCTGGATTTCCTGGATGTTTTGGGTTAGGAGCTTTTTGCTTTTTGCATTTTCTTTGACTGATGTGTCAATGTTTTCTATGGTGTCTTCTGCTCCTGCGATTCTCTTCTATCTCTTGTATTCTGTTGGTGATGCTATCATCTATTAACTCCTGATTTCTTTCCTAGGTTTTCTATCTCCAGGGTTGTCTCTCTTTCTGATTTTTTTTTATTGTTTCTGTTTCCAATTTTTAGATTCTGGATGGTTTTGTTCATTTCCTTCACCTGTTTGATTATGTTTTCCTGTAGTTCTGTAATGTATTTTTGTGTTTCCACTTTAAGGGCTTCTAGCTGTTTTCCTGTATTCTCCTGTATTTCTTTGAGGGTGCTATTTATGTCTTTCTTAAAGTCCTGTATCATCATCCTGAGAAGTGATTTTAGATCTGAATCTTTCTTTTTCTGTGTGATGGAGTGTCCAGGACTTGCTATGGTGGGAAAATTGGGTTCTGATGGTGCCAAGTAACCTTGGTTTGTGTTTCTTATATTCTTATGCTTGCCCCCCACTATCTGGTTATTTCTAGTGCTACCTGACCTTGCTAAATCTGACTGGAGCCTGTCCTTCCTGTGATCCTGGTTGTGTCAGAACTCCTCAGAGTCAAGCTGTCTCTGTGATCCTATGATTCTGGGATCCTCTGATCCTGAGAGTGTCAGAGCGCCTGGGAGTGGAGCTTCCTCTGGGTCTTTTGGGGTTGACTGCAGAGCTTGCACCCAAGGTCTGCTCAGGGAACTGGTCCAGACAGACTGGAAGGAACCTGAGCTACTAGGCTGGTGGAGTTCCTGTGTGCCTGGGTCCTGCTGGTCCCAGTTACTCCTGGTGTTGGGACAGATGTTGTGTCCTCCTCACCTCTGATCCTGGGTGTGTTAGAGTGCCTGGGAGTGGAGTTTCCTCTGAGTGTTGTGGGACTAGCTGCGGAGTTTGTGCCCAAGGTCTGCTCAGGGTGCCAGCTGGCCCAGTCAACCCTTCTGTAGTTTTTAAGAGCTTCGTTTGTTATAGCAAATGCAAGAACAAAGACCAAATCATTTTTCATTTTTCATCATATGTTAGACTATTTTGTATAAAGTAGATTAATTTGTTGAGACTGTTGGGCAGCTGGGTGATTTAGAGAAGATTGTATTTATTTGTATGTCTTGAGGTGGGTAATGGAAATGTCAACTTCGCCAATACACTTGGAAACAGAATGAAAGAAACATGGATTAGTTGAGTAGACTTATTATTATTAGTTAGTAAACTATTATTATTATTAACCTAAAACTATGGATTCCTGGACTTGTGCACCAAGCATTCTTTGGAAGTTATTTCACCTTGGAGATCAAGACAGATATGTTGAAAAGACACTGGATATTGGTTTCAGTCCTGGGTTGGGATTTCTAGTGCCTGGTTACTTAGGGAAAGTTCCATTTGTTTTCAAGCCTCAACTTACTTATGCTCAGAGTGAGAATAATGCCTTTCACTTATTTCAGAGGCTTGCTGAGCTGCCAAAGGGAATCCAATGGGCAGACAAGGCTGAGGAACATTGTGACAGGGATCAGATGACTAAATTCGTTACTCACGATCACACAGCACTTCAATGACCTTGAATAACAGACCACACAGCACTTCAATGACCTTGAATAACAGATCTAGTATCTGACCTAGGAGCCTTGTTTTGTCTGTGAAGTTGAGTTTCTGCTTCAATCCAGGAGGGTGGGAGTGGGGTTGGGAGGGGGACTGTATGGGGAGGGCATGTAACAGAGCCTCCCTTGCCTTCCTATATCTGCCCTCCTGACCTGGGCTGAGGTGAGGGACCAGGTGAGTGGAATCTAGGCCAGTGAGTCTGATTCTCCCTTGGGGCACTGAGATAAGTCTCCAGGGACTGCCCTCGGCCACTGGATCAGACTTTCTAGGCCATGGGATTTAAGAATGTACTTGTTTAGATCAGTGGTTCTCAACCTTCCTAATGCTGTGACCCTTTAATACAGTTCTCATGTTTGTGCTGACCCCCAACCATAAAATTATTTTATTTGCTATTTCGTAACTATAATTTTGTTACTCTTATGAACTGTCATATAAATATCTGTGTTTTCCAATGGTCTTAGGTAACCCCTGTGAAAGGGCCATTTGACTCCAAAGGGATTGAGAACCTACAGGTTGAGAACCAATGGACTTTTCTAGTATGGTTCAGATCCTCAGGCCTTCTTTGGGGAATCTGAAAGTTCTAGAATGGCAGATCAATTATATCCCAGGAAAACAGCAGATGCCTGGCAGAGCCACCTATATTAGCCTCTGGGAGTTGAGCACTGTCTCCTCACTGTAAGATCTTGGGTTCAGTACTCTGACGAGCTTCTCTGTGATCGGGCCAATGAACCTCGAGCATATGAGGAATGTCAAGTTGGTAAGCTATGGTAGTAGGAAGAGTTGCTTGTTCTTGGAGTCGTTTTCAGTCTTCCCTCTTGAGGTTCTTGCCCACTCAGTCACATTAGAGCTGTGCTACCGAGCTTGTACTATGGAGCTAGCAACACAGCTCATCATCTATCCCCCCATACTTGCTTACCATTGATCTCTTTTTAAAAACAAAAACAAAAACATTGGCTTCAAGAGGTGAAGGCAAACAATAAAGTGATGTAACATGGTAGAGAAGGAATAATATCACCAGGGCTTTGTTCAGTGGCATGAAGACTCAGTCACCTGCACAGCCGCGGGCTCATTTCCTTTCTAGTTGACACTTCCCTGACCTGGGGTGTTGGGGGCTGGGTACTGAGTGTACTGAGTGGCAGGCCTGATGTTGGGGGCTCTGTGTGACACTGTCTCAGGGCTGGGGTGCTCTCCCTCTAGTGCTGCCTTTGGCCATCTGAGAAAATGCTTACTCTCCTAACGTTGGCTCAGGATAGAGTCAGAATACTGGGAAGCTGGTGTGGTAGGCTTTATCTCCATCCTGAGCTAGGAAACCTGGGACTTTACCTGGATAGACTCTAGCTTAGAACATGCCAATACACACACTCTCTCTCTCCCTCTCCCTCTGTCCCCCCTCTTTCTCCCTAAATCCCTCTCTCCCTCCTTCCCTTCCTCTCTTCCTCCTCCCTCTTCCCACTCTCTCCTCCCTCTTCCTTCTGCTTCCCTTCTCTTGGACACCTGGGGATTTTACCTGGATAAACTAGCTGTTAGACTATGACAATTGACAATTGTATCTGTCTGTCTGTCTGTCCTTTTCTCTGTCTCTCTGTCTTTCTCTATCTCAGTGTCTCTGTGTGTATGTTTGTGTGTGTTCATGTATGTGTGGGTACACATGTGTGCACAATCATGTTGAGGCTAGAGAGCCACCTTCCCAGCACTAGAATTATAGGCATAGGTTACTATGCTTAGCTTTTTCACATGCGCTATGGGTTTGAAACTCAGGTCCCCCTGCTTGCAAAGCGAGTAATGTATCAATTGAGCCATCTCCCCAGTTCATAACAGTTTCTACAGTCGTCTATGTCAGGTCACTTCCATGGCTTTTCATTGTCCCTCTTCAGAAGCATGCCTGTGTAGTGCATTCCCTCTTCCTGGCACAGATCTGGGTATCTGGAATGATGTCCAAATGCCAAAGGTCAAAGCATAGACTCAGAGAAGTTCAGGAAGGCTGATGTTAAGATTCGGCTCCAGGCTTACTCTGAAACGTCTTCCCTTTCCAAGTCCTTCCTCTTCCTTCCCACTGGGTTAGCTCTGTGTATGCATGTGTGCATGCGTGTGTGTGTGTGTGTGTGCATGTGTGCATGCGTGTGTGTGCATGCGTGTGTGTGTGTGTGCATGTGTGTGCTTGTGTGTGCTTGTGTGTGCTTGTGTGTGTGTATATGTGTGCATGCGTGTGTGTGTGTGTGTATGTGTGCATGCGTGTGTGTGCATGCGTGTGTGTGTGTGTGTGTATGTGTACATGTGTGTGTGTGTGTGTGTGCATGTGTGTGCTTGTGTGTGCTTGTGTGTGTGTGTGTGTATGCATGTGTGCATGCGTGTGTGTGCATGCCTGTGTGTGTGTGTGTGCATGTGTGTGCTTGTGTGTGCTTGTGTGTGTGTGTGTGTGTGTGTGTGTGTGTGTGTTTTCTGGACCACAGAAAGGCTGGAATGAAATCAATAGGCACTTCCTGTAATGCAAGTTAAAACAGCAATTCAAGTTTAGACCAGACGGCTGGCCTAGTGCTGACTTTCAGAAGATCTTCAGTCAGTGTGTATCACAAACACCCAATTGTTCTGTTAGTCCTGCATCTCTCCTTACCAATCTTCCTACCCATTTGCTTCTTCTCACCTTCATTGTTTACAGGCTCTAGAGCTCGCTTCCTGGTTTCAAACTGGCTCATATCAGTAAGCCCTGTGGGGGAATTCCACACATAAGTCTTAATATACTGAATACTTTTTTTTTTTAAAAAAAAAAATGATGGGACTTCTCTCTGAAGTCCAAACTGATTTGAACTGACTGTGTAGCCCAGGCTGCCCTCAAACTCACGATTCTTCTGCCTCTGCCTCCTAGCACTGGATTACAGATGCCTACCATTAAGCCTGGCTATTTGCAGTTATAGTAGTGAATTCTCCACACAGTGGCTCATAAAGACTCACTCTACCTTGGCAGACTCTTATAAGCTTTAACATTCATTCAAAAAAAAAAAATGTGTGTGCCTACTCTGTGCCAGGCAGGCCCTGTTTCAGGTTCCAGGGGTATAGCAGATAACTCATGCCAGCCAGCCTTGCCTACATGGTGAGTTCTAAGCCAGGGAAAACCCATCTCAGAAGAAAGTGGAGTGATACGCCGGGTTGTCTGGTCTGGACATGCATGTACACCCATGTGCACACACACCCGCACAGACACCCAACCTTGCCAATTCTTATTACCATTGTCTTCACTGAAGAGAAACTGTAATCAGATTGTAATGCATGAAGGCCTAGTTCCCCGGCTCCGTCAGCTTGTTATCAGTGACTCCAGTGATAAAGTCCTGCCCACATAGCTTCCCAGCCAGATCTCCCTTGACTTTTGTTGACATATGAACCAGGAGGTAGCTAGTTTAGAATCGATTCATTCCAGGCATGGAAACATCAGACATCTTGCTTGAGTCTATCAAAACTAGCTGACAGAGTCGCTCCCACTAGCAGCTTTTCTCATGATTACTGGATTCACTAAATTTTTACCCTCTACTCTGCCTTTACTCAGCAGCTTCCAGGCCTATCTGAACGCCCAGAGATGCTGCTGTGCTGGTGGTGGTAATGGCGTGTGTGTGGTGGAGGAGGAGGGGGAGAGGGCCTGGACAAAGACACAAGACTGAGAAGTTAGTTTCTAGGTCATTACCAACTTCCCTATTCCAACACTGCTTTCTAGGTGGAAAAGAACGGACACATTAAAATGAAAGTGTTTGTTTTTATGGAAAGCACTGCAAACCCTACAGGACTCTATATTACAGGTAAATGAGGGCACATGGTAGACCTGGGTTCTATTTCTCGTGCCCCGTTATAGTCTGTGTTAAGGAAGAGGAGCAGGCAAGCATGTAGGTGTTCTGAAGCGAAGGAGTCTGTTCACTTTAAAAGTCACCGATTAGAATAATAACCTGGGCTTCTCTGTAGCACGCTATTCAAGCAATCCCGTCACAACTGAGAGCAGTGGAACAGGCTGAGCCTCTCCTGCCTTTCCTGCAGCCTAGCTTTCAAACATATTCTAAGTCAAACAATGTAGAGTAAGCTTCCACTCCGCCTTGGGTATTTTGGGCAATAACATTCTTAGCATAAATTACCGATTCCTGTCTCTTCTTCATCTTCCACCCTAATTTTGTTTTTATAGAATGACCTTTGGTTACCAGTGTAGTTTATGGAAGGATGTTTCTGAGTTCTTCTCTTGAACCACATGGCCTTTTCAGTATGGTATTTATCCAAGTTTCTTCGTTGAAAAGCCCATGGAATTTGTGCAGAGAGCTCTGGCAGACCCCTAGATTAGTGATAACATTTAGAAAGAACTTCTCCGGCTTTACACTACACTTTCCCATTCAGCCCGTCTGAAGCTCCCCTCTGAGAGAATTCACCCTTCAATGTGGGTGGAATGTGGAGAAAGTTCCCGTGGCTCTGAGAAGGGAATCCAGTATGTTATCTACGTGCTGAGCTCACATAGCAAGTGCAGTGTCATGACAACAATTGAGCTCATCTTGTTACTCCCAAGTCCTATATGCATGTCATTATCTTATATGCATGTCATTATCTTATATGCATGCCATTATCTTACTATTGTTTCTACAGGTTTTTTTTTTCCTTTGAAAAGTTTGAATTAAACACATTCACGCTTTCTTAATTCAGATGAAGTTCATATAATATAAAATTACTCATCTCCAGAGCTCAGCAGTTAAGAGCACTGGATGCTCTTCAGAGGACCCGGGTTCAATTCCCAGCAGCCACATGGCAGCTCACAGCTGTCCGTAACTCCAGTTCCAGAGACTCTGAGACCCTCACACAGACATATATGTAAGCAAAACACCAGTGCACATGAAATAAAAATACATTTAAAAACATTTTAAAAATTACTCATCTTCAAATATGGAATTTAGTAGCATTTAGCAATTCATAGTAAACTACAACACTCACCTTATTCTAGGTTCAAAATGTCTTCTTGTCATTCCCAAAGGAGACCCTACGTTTGCCAAATGATCACCCCATTACTGTTTGCCCCTAATGCTGGCAGCCATCCAGTGTTTTCTGCCTCTGTGGATTTACTTGTTCTGGAAACTTTATATAAATGGAGTCATGCAATACATGATTTTTTTCCTAGCCAATTGCTTTCATCTAGCAGATTGGTTTTAATGGATCATTTATACTATAGTCTATATCAGAACTCCATCCTTTTTTAATGGATGAATATTCCACTCCATTCCTGCATTGGTAGGCAGTTGGACAGTGTGACTAAGACTGCTATGGATATTTTAGTGCTGGTAGCTGAGTATTTACTTTCAGTCTTGGAGTACACACACAGAAGTGGAATTGCTAGGTCACATGCTAGTTCTGGATTTAGTTTTTGAGGCTCGCTAACCTGTTTCTGCTGTGGCTGTACCAGCTGACATCCCTACCGGTCATCTGTTTACCCACGTCATTGCCAACACTTGCTTTTTGCTGTTGCTTTGTTTTTGTTTATTTGTTTGTTCATTTTTTTTCAAGACAGTGTTTCTCAGTGTGGCCCTGGCTGTCCTGGAACTTGCTCTGTAAACTAGGTTGGCCTTGAACTCAGACCTCAGTCTATGGAGTGCTAGGATTAAGTGTGCGTCATCAACACTTGGCTAGTACTTGTTATTGAATTTTTATTTATTACTATCATTGGAATGGCTATAAAGTGGTAACTTCTTGGGATCTTGATTTGCATTTCCGTAATGAAATATCCACATATTACTATATAGATCTTTATTAAGGCAAACATTAGCTTCAAAATAATTGAATTCATCTGTTGCCAGGAGATTAAGATTAGCAGATGTGCTCTCCTTGAGTACTTGGTTCTGCCTGATGCTTATGCTTTGAGGTTAGAGACTGTCCAGTATATCTGGCAAAAGACACTTATCTGTCTTTTCCTGCTTTCCTTTTAAAAGACAAGTTCATTCTTGCCCTAATGGTATATTCATTTATTTTGCAGTGTGAGAGAAGACACTCAGGATGGCTCAGGGACCCGGGGACCAGCGAGCGGTGGGGATCGCTGATCCCGAAGAGAGTTCACCCAACATGATTGTCTACTGCAAAGTAAGATGCCCAGGGAGCGACTGGGCATGTGGCCTGTGTGTGTCTGTTCTCAGTGAGGGCAGACTGATGGCAGGAGATAGTTGCTATCTGTCTGAGGTGGTTTAAGGATAAAGGAGAATCTTCTCATCATTGTTTAATTCTATCATTCAAGGAAACATTTCATATTGTTGAGTTGTGTGTAAAACCCCAGATTGCCTAAGCAATGCAGCTGGGATCGTCTGCTTCTTCAGCGGCCTTCCCAGTACCACACCGACTGAACTGAAAGGTCTTTGAACTCACAGTGTATAAAAGGATGCTGTGGGGAGATGTAGAGGTGTGGCCACTCAATGCTTAAGGTTGGTAGAAGACATAAAATGCCCACGGCACCCAGAATTGAGTCTGTTAGTTTGCAAAATATGTGCAAAAAGAGTGTTCTCTCTTATCGAAAGAGGAAGCGAATGCTCCCAGTTTCAGGTCAGGGGTCCTTGTGGAGGATGAGTTTTTAAAGGATTTTCAGGATTGTTTTGTGAGAAAAGCAGAGGGTAAGGATCCACTCGGTTACGAGATCTGTTCAGCACAGGCATGGAGCTGGGGAAACAAAAGAGCCTGTGGATCAGATCACGAATGGCAAGGAGCAAAAAGAGATAAGATTGGAGCCAGAGATGTGGATGCAGCCAGATTGTAGAGTATTGGAGTATGGGTAGTTTAATCATGAAAACATTGTGTACTGAGAGTTGTAAAATCGATCTGTTTGGGATTCAGGATTTTTCCAACGTGAGGTGGGGTGTGGGGTGCGGATGCCCTGAGAATATTTCTGCATCCCTGAAGAGGGTGAGCAGGATGCTCTTCTAGCCAAAAAATGCCCCTCAGAACAGAGAGGGAGCTGTAGGGGAAAGTAAAGTCTGATTATAAATAGCTTGGAAACTAAGCAAATGTGGAATTCGAGGCTGTGGAGAGTGGGGGATGGCCAGGTTATGGACCAGGAAGATGCTGCTGCTGTCGGTTCTTATAGGGACATTTAAAAAGGAAGAGGACGTAGCCCATCAGTTTATTTTTATTTGTGTTAAATTTAAGGTACTAATTACTCTGCATGCTTATGAAAATTTAAGCTAACCAGTATTATATATTAGTAAGGAAATGGGTTAATTGTTTATTTATTTCGATAAATACTTGAGTTGTTTGCTGGGATCTGTGCCTTGCTGCTACTCCGTATTTGGTCTGTGGAACAAGTGTTGAACTAGACAATTCTGGATGATCAGTATGGTGATTTTGTGTGTGTGTGTGTGTGTGTGTGTGTGTGTAAATGTGTGTGTAAATGTGTGTGCATGTGTGTGTGAAAATATTACTCTTTGGGTTAGAATCCTTTGTTTCTCAAGAGAATGTTGGGAGACTCCATCCCTAAGAAAGATGGCTATTGAATTACAATAAATAAAAAATGTAAACTTTATTAATGGAGCTAGCAGTTTAATGAAACACACAGAGGTGTGTTTAGAGGCAATTGTTGTAAACTTCTCTCCTACCCCAATCCCTCACTCCTGCTACAGGCAGGAGGGCCTGGGGCCAGAGAAGCAGGAACATGGCTTTGGAGTTCTGCTTGGGTTACAAGGTCACCTAACAAGGAAGAAGTTGCTGTGAAAATCCATTTCAATAATGTTTCATTAATAATTTCAATAATAATCTTTTGTCCAACTTGGTCCATACTGTGGTCCATAATAAGTATTTCTCTTTACTCTTTACATCTTTTAGGGATAGAGACACTTGGAGAAAGGATGAGTTACAAGATATATAAAAGCTCACATTGTTAGTAAGTTGAACAGAGTCGATTGATGCAGTGAGTCATCCTTTTGAGGCAGAAGAAAATAATACAAGGATTACTAAGAAGAGTATTACTTTTAAATTTTGATTTATTTTTATTTTATGCATATGACTATATTGCTTAAATGTACGTTTATACCCTCATATGTGTGTGGTACCCGAGAAGGCCAGAGGAGGACATCAGATTCTCCGGAGCTAGAGTTATATAGAGGGTTGTAAGCCACCATGTGGGTTCTGGGAATCAAACACAAGTCCTCTGGAAGGGCATCAAGTGTTCATAGTCAATGAGCCATCTCTCCAGCCCCACTGTACAATGGTCAACAAGGAATGTGAAACAATGCTACCTGAAGACCTTTCCACTAAAATGGTATGCTGAAGGGTCAAATCTTTCTACGGGTTTGTATTAAGTTTAAATTTCCCTTTTCCTGTAGGAGCAGGGGCCTCCTTCTTGCTGTTGTTGCTATTATTTAAAAAACAAACATTATCTGTAGTTCTTTAGAACAATGGCAACAGGAGGAGGAGTGTACCTTGCTTGTGTCTTCTTCATGTGAGGAATATGTATGTGCTCATACATGTATACACATGTTCACGTAAAACACTGTGTTAAGGCTCTAAAACAATTAACTGAGTTTATTCAGTCTATTAGGAAGGAGAAATGTCTACTGCCCCTGTCGGGAACTGAATTAAGCTCACACTAACTTGACCTACTCAAACCCTGGCTGTGCTTGACCCTCAACATAACCACACAGCCTTCTGCTTTTAAGGTTCTGAACTGCTGTTTGGCTACAACTATGAACTTGTCCTCTGGGGCATGTTGTCAGTCAAGGGTGAATCTGGGAGCTAAGGTAAATCCCTAGAATTTTCCACAAAATGCCTTTAGTGGGATCATTGTTTTTCAAGGTTGTATCCACACACCCAGACCTTTTCTCAGGTGTCTACAACAGAAATTTTGTCTCCTTTCTCTCTTTGGCTATTACTCTTGACTCAGGCATTCTCAGGGAGCGACTTTTGCTTGGGTAATGTTGTGTGGATCCTTGTGCCAACAGAGAGACCAAGGCTCAGACGAGCTTCTGGGTAACGGACAAGATGAGAACATTCACAATATGAAATGACTTTTCAGTTTTCTTATTTTTATTTGACACATGATAATTGTGCAAATGCATGGTGACACCATGTTGGCTTTGGGTGCATGTTAGTTTTTGGTTAGACAGCTCAGTCATTAGCATACCCCTTGTCTCAGTCATCTATTATTTCTTTTCATCGAAACATTCCAAACCCTCCCTTTTAGCTCTTTGAAATGTTCAGGACGTTGCCACTAACTTGGTTGTTGTGACTCTCAGACGCTGTTACGGATGATCGTGACACACGAGCAAGCCCACACCTTTCAGAACATACTTCATTTTCCTTTCACATTGCCATGTCATTAATTGTGAGAAGTACTTCCCCCAAGTCATGATTTATTTATTGACTTGAACCGACGTTCTAATTTGGTTTTTCATCTTTCATATTCACATTTTGGATCAGAGGTGTGTATGAAAAATGTATTGGTTGCATTAAAGATCTATTTAAAAGAAAATCTTAATCATTCATTAAGACACCCAAGGCTTCTTCATATCCCCAAACCCTTAGGGTTCTGGGTCACTGAACTGCCCAGTGTGGTAATGAAATTGGAAGCTAGCTGTCTATCAAACTGTCTAGAGGTTATTTATAAAAAAACTCCAGTCTTCAAAGAATGCCCTTACCCAAGCATACTGGACTTTAATATGTTTAGGCTGTGTGCTTGGAATATGCGTTTTAAAATGACCTCAAGAGAACTTAGTTTTCAACTAAACCAGAAAAGTACTGACTTGACGCTTGTTTTCCATTCCCCTCCCACCCCACCACTATGTAGCTATATTTTGTGTTAAAAATTAAAGGGATAATTGGTGTTTAAGTTTGGTTTAACATTTCTATTTATATCTCTACATTTTAAGTGTGTGTGTGTGTGTGTGTGTGTGTGTGTGT
>JADRCD010208646.1:0-20834 GCA_019843815.1 Montemys delectorum | reverse complement strand
CAGCACTATGTTTAACACTGAATCCTATACAGTAAGACTGTCAGATCTGATAGACCCATCCCTCCTATTGCTAAGGTGGCCAGCCCGGGAGACAGATACTACACTGATTCTTAGGGAACCAGATATGTGTGCTTGGCTCCCTGCACAGCTCTCAGAGGTCACTGGAATGCATTTTCTTACCTCTAAGCTAAGATTTGGGCAATGGTCCCACACTTCTATAAACAGCTCAGTTCTATAGAATTCAAAGACCATGAAATGATGACTTTGACTTCTCAGGAAATAAAAATATGGTTCAGCATAAAGGACTGTAACACCTGTTTTCTGCCTAAAAATGTATTGTAACTAGTCTTGGCACTGTGTGACAATGACTAGGGGACGAACAAACCATTTTATTGGGAAAATCATCCTTACAAGGTACAGTCTCTATCATGTAGAAACAGAATTTTCAGTTTCCAGATTGAGGTCAAGGAATTGGGGCTGTTGAAGTAATGGGAAGTATTCATGGATCTACTGTGCTCCCAGGAGGGGTTGACAAGACCTGAATTACTTGCGATCACTTATAGTTTCACCCTACCACAGTATCCCTGGGGACGTGCTCACAAAAGCAGGCCTGTCACCTCAGTAATATAGATGCCATTGTCCAAATACAAATGACTGACATTGGAAAGCTAGAAGTCTGTATATGGCATGAGTCAGTCATTTGTTACTTCTTTTTAACCTTTATGTTGGAAGCAAACCTTATCTGTATATGTTCATCTAATCACACATGCTCCCATAGACTTTTGCCGGGGACAGGGTAATCACATGGAAAAGGTTTTGGAAAATACGAAGACCATTCAGACATAAGTAGTGGGACTTGCACAATCTCAGGGAGGAGTGGTTTCTTTATGTATAGTTTGAGTCCTGCCTAGGAGATTGGAAACTTCTTCAAGGGAGGACATGCCAGCCCTACTTGTTGTTTAAGATTCCCCTGGTAGAGTGTCTAGGGTGTGCTATTTTGTCAACAAATGCTTGTTGAATGAATGAAGAACAGGAATTCACAAACACATAAAATGGAGGGCTGGAGGCAGACACCAGAGCAAACTTGGATTTGCCTTTCTGACATCCTAACCTGACAATTTAAGGGCTAGGCCTGATCTATCTCCCTTGATTTAAAAACACCAAAGACAGAGGCAGCAAAGATGTTACTGGGAAAAAAAAAAACAAAACAAAACAGAGTGCTTTAATTCAGGCTCAGCATGGATAGATCCCCTGCACCCCCTAACACACACACACAATTTTAAAGCACAACATCTCCAGCACCTGGCCTGTGTGCACCATCTCCTTCCAGTCTGGTGGAGGAAGCAGAAGCGTTATCGGGCGAGCTTGCTAAGGGAATCTTTGTTTACAGGGGCTTTCTCAGGGGCGCACCTGAAGCCGGGCTGAGCCTTGCATGCCTGTTGCTTGGTGTCAGGGTGACCTTCCTTACAGACCTCTTCCTTCTTGAGCCACCCTTTCTGAACCCTTCCCAACCCACCCCGAGAACTCACCACACTTCCTGTGTTCTACCCAGCTGATGACTTGGTGTGAGCTCATTTTATCTCCCAAGTACATTTTTCTAGGGCAGAAACCATTCCTTCTGTTGTTTCTGATGCTTCCCAGCAACTCCAGGAATGTGGCTCTTCCTTTTGGATGTTATAACAACAATAACAACAACAACAAAAAATCTAGTAATTTAACCTCTATAAATAGGGCCAAGATATTTCTGGAGTCTATGACTTAGATTATTGTCTGAATGTTAACAATGGAAGGAGGGCACAGGACATACCAAAATATCTCAAAATACCATCCCACCAGCAGAATCTCTCTCTCTATTGGCCCCCAGGAAACAACATTTCATGTTATCTACATACATACATATATATGTGCATGTATGTAGATATTTTCATGCCTCGTTGGCATGTTTGTAGGCATATGTATGTAGATACCATACATGCATATACACATAAATATTTATGCATGCTTGTATTTATATTTACATGTATATATACATACAGTTACATACACATATGCTTGAAGAGCAAACCCTCAGACGAACCTAGCAGATTAGCTGGACAGTGTGGGGAAAGGACATAGCAAACAACACACAAGCTTTGGTAAGGATTGAATCTAGACAAGTCAAGAGCCAAAGACCTGGACCCGGGAGTGCTGAGCCCAATGGCTGCTTTGTTAGGTCCTGAATCACCAGATGCTGGGATAATCAGTTGTGTTGGGGCTCTGTTTTCCTGCCTATAGTGACATGTTTGACCTGTGATCTGAGATCACAACTAACTTTCTGAGAGGGGAATGCAAGGCTGACAGCTGGGAGCCGAGGAGATAGGCAGCAGTGAGCACAGCGAGGACAGACTCTCAGGAGACAGCTTCAGTGAGAACAAAAGCTACTTACAACTTTGTGGGATGGATAGGGTCTTTCAGGGTGAGTGTGCAGGTTGGGGCCAGAACGCTAGAGGTGCCTTATTTGCATAAGGAGGAATTCCAGGTGCTATGTGACACGACCTTATATAAAGGGAAAAGAAGTTTAACCAGGCTACCAAACTATGTGACCTCCTGGGGTGGGAGGCAAAAGTGGGTGCACAGTCCAGGACAGCTAGGGCAGGGACATCATACTTCTGTACATCTCAGGATCAGAGTTCTGGGGGTTGGGTATGCCTTGATCCTCTTGCTCCCAGCCTGCTCCACATCCCCATCCCATGGTTCCCTGGCCCCACACAGTTGTAGGAGAGCAATGGGAGAGTGGTGGCTTTTGTATATGAAGACATACACATGTCTTCATGCTGGAGACTCTCTGCTGGGACTGGGACTGAAAGGGAGCTCTCAGCTGTAAGTCATACTGTTATGTCTCAGGCTCCTCTTCCCAGGCTTTTGTTCCTTCTAGTGGTACAGAAAACTTTTAATCAAAACTTTTAGGCCTAGGGTTGTATGTGTACTTTATTAGTCCACAAGGAGTGAGGTTTCTTCCCACTTGTTGGAAGGGTAAGATACATAGAAGGTACTTAACAGTCTAGATGACTATGCATATTTACTAGGCTTCCCACAGTCTTAAACCAAAGAAGGATGGTTACTGTAGGTCATTTGGTAATGATGACTGTATTGTTTGTCTCATGCAAGGGAAACACTCACAGGCAAAGCTTCTTGGTTTACCCTCTCTGGACATTAGATTTCTCTTCTGTAACATAGAACCAAGGTCTTATACCCCAGAGATGTCCCAGAACCTCTTCCACGACAACTTGACGCCCTCAAGGAGGCTGATGGTAGGATGGCTCTAAGGTATCTCACATCTGATATTTTCTCTACCACATCTGCATATTTGAATATATTTGTTCTCCTAATGAGATAAATAAAAACTGAGTGTCCAACCAGGGTGCCCTGCTCTTCTGTCTTGAGTTTACTTTAAGTCTCTTTTCACTTTATAAAATATTAAGGGGAAAGAAGAAGGAATGGAGGGGGAACATTGGCTTGCGTCTTACTGTAAATGTGCAGACAGGACCAGACACACATGTGTTTTGTTTTCCAGGGAGATGTGCATCCAACAGGATGGGAGAGTTCATCTCACCGTTGTTTACTTTGGGAAAGAAGAAATGAATGAAGTCAAAGGAATACTTGAAAACACTTCCAAGTAAGTGCCATCTGGCCCCAGATCCAGGAGTCCCAGGAACCAGGGTAGGACTGTGCATCCAGACCCATATCTGCTTAGTCTTGCTTAATACTGGATAACCTGGGAAATTGATTGTTGACTAGGCATGGGAAACTTGGAACTTTCCCTCTTCCTTATTTGTGTCAGGGTGATGACTTTGCCAGTAGACATAACCTGCCCTGTCTGGTAAAGGCATGGAACACAGGCTTTCAGGAGCTCATGCATAACTGAAGGCAACCTCTCTTGGCACCTCGGGTTTGGGGCTTTTGTATTTTCATAGTCAGATTTAGGGAGAACACAGCTGTGAGTGAACTCCTACCCAGTCACTGCTCGACAGTCTAAGAGCAACACTCAGGCTCAAATCTCATCCGCAGAGCAAATGGTCTCAGCCTTCCATCTTTGCCTTTCATCCATTATTCCTTTAAAGACATCAGGGGGATACGTGGTCAGGGGTAGCTGAGGTAGGATCCTTGACTAAGCATAGCCAGTGACCAGAAATGACTTCATCAAAACCTTTAGGCCTGGGGTTTTTATGTTTCTAACTCATTGATCAATTGCAGAGTGTAAAGGGGGTATTCAGAAGCAGCAAAGATGGATTCATTTTCTTTTCCAAGATGAATAATCCATGGAATCTTGTACAAATAAGGAAGCCAACATGGAGCTGTCATGCTCTGTGCTTGCTTGTCATAGAAGTGTGTAGAAACAGTCAGCTGAAGCCGGGCAGTGGTGGCGCACGCCTTTAATCCCAGCACTTGGGAGGCGGAGGCAGGTGGATTTCTGAGTTCAAGGCCAGCCTGGTCTACAGAGTGAGTTCCAGGACAGCCAGGGCTACACAGAGAAACCCTGTCTCGAAAAAACAAAAACAAAAACAGTCGGCTGAATAGCTCTGATATGTGTGAGATTTTGACGGCTTTAATAGTACTCAGCGGCAGAGCTAGTCTGAACAGGTGCACATGGTGAGCTGTAAACAGGACTGTCTGTTTTGAGTTTCTGGTAAGTGAAATTGGATGGCAGTTGAAGAATGACTTCTGAGATGGGGAACACTTCCAGTGTTTATTCTCATGCTCTCATCAGCCTTGTGTTAATGGCCACAATTAAAATTTCAAACTTCCCAAGAGCAGAGATCATCAGCTACAGCTATAGCTCTGAGACCACCACCACCACACACACACACACACACACACACACACACACACACACACATCTGTTATTGTAAATAAAGTTTTATTGGATGTAGCAGGTCTGTTGATTTATAGATTATTTGTGGCTGTTAGACTCACAAAGCCTAACAATTTACTATCTGGGTCTTTATAGAAAAAGAAAATTGTTCACTCTTATCCTAAAGCAATGGGAGTTAAAAAATAGTAAAAGCCTGTGTGTGAGGTGGATTAAATCCAACAAAATATTTGGATTCTCTAAATGTAAGTGAAGTAGAAATTTCTTGAGTTTAATGCATTGCAGTATCCCTCTCCTCTCTGCTCAGTGATGGAGACTACAGATGGTTAGGGTTTGTGTTCTCTGCCCAGTGTGCAAGGGCAAGCATCCTTGCCAATATCCACTCCTGGACAAAATTGTCAAGTTTTGCAGGAGCTTCAAACCTGCAATCAAGATAGAAAAGAAGATGTGGTGGCCACCCCTAAAGGCTGCACACTAAACTGCAGGCAACTGCTCCATTCCAAAGTATTTTAAAGTCTGTCCGGGCAGGTGACTCCAGGGTGCACACAGTATCCTATCCTATTGGGTTTGGAACTTTTTTCATCTCTCAACAGATGTTGGGACACTTGCTCATGGTTACATAGACTAAGATTTATAAAAATAGTATGTACAAGTAGAAGGCTAGTTTAGACATGTTATAGGAAGTGTTCTTTCTAGGGACTCGAAGCTTAAGTACCTTTCTCAAACAATTCCTCCCATGCCAGGTTTCCAGGTTACTAAATGCCAATAAGCATGTGATGCCACAAACATTGTGTAACACATTCACATCTTTCTACAATGTTCAAATGTATTGAATAGCAATAAATTCACAAAATGTTTGAGGTTTATCTTTATAATACATGTATGTATGGTTTGCCTCCTTGTGTCTGAATTTCTGGGCTCTCAGAGGTCAGAGGAAGATGTTAAATCCTCCTAGAGCTTGAATCACAGCAGTTGTAAGGTACTGGATACCAGGTGGGTGCTAGGAATTAAGCCTTGGTACTCTGCAAGAACAGAAAATACTCTTAACTATTGAGCCATCTCTCCGCCCCATGGTATAGCAGTTCTAATGGTATCAATATCAGATGATCTTGTCTACCTTGGTATTCTGACTGAGACAAATATATATTTACTTTAATCTTACATCTCAACACTGCACAGTACATGGCCTCTCAACACCACACAGTGTGTAGCATTGTAGTAAATCCATATATATATATATGTATATATATATATATATATATATATATATAGTTACAAAACAAACATAAGTGGCTGAAGCAGACTTGAATAGGTTTTATAAGTGAGCCCAAAGAATCAAAAGTAGACTCTATATTCACAAGAGAAAAACACAGGATCATAAAGATACTGGTGTTGAAGGGATTGAGTTACAGGAGAGTTAGTTTTCAGAATGAAGATGTATGTAATCAACTGTAGAGGCAAGAGAGTAGAAACTGGTTAGAGCAAGGAATAGTGGGTTCAAGTCTGGACAGGAAGGAAGTGGGTAGGTAGGTAGTCAAGTAGGCCACACCAACAGCCATAGAGAGAGCTAAGCTAAGACCTGGCAACCATCTTGGTTCTTAATATACACAGCAAGGATCCAATGAGAAGTCAATGTGGAGCAATGATCATCTCTGTGCTAGGTATCTGATGCTTATTGGAGTCCGGTTGAGGGAGTCATTAACGTTCTCTGTTCTGGCATGTCCAGTAAGTTTTGAGGTCTGGATTCACTGGTAAGGTTTCAATGTACCTATGTGCCCCTACAGTCTCAACCCACCCTGGTAGATTTAGAGGGCGGCATCCTTTTTGCTACAAGGAAGAAGGCATGCATCAATATGTGCAGCATGGCTGGCTCCAGACATGTGGTGGTGTTTACTAATATATCCAGGGGTCATGTTATCCTCTACTCTCCAAAGGGGTACAAAAGCTGCTTATAGGGCTAGAAAGATGACCCAGTGGTTAAGAACACTGGGTACTCTTCCAAGCAGCTACAGGTGACTCTTAATCACCTGTAACTAGCTCCAAGGGATTTATAGGTACCTTCACACATCACATACACACATACACACACACACACACACACACACACACACACACACACATTTATGTATGTATAAAATGCAAACAAATCTTTACCAAAAAATTCAGTGTCTCAAGCCTATGCATAGCCTGAAAATCATAGTTTTGTAGAACACAGAATGACTTATCACTGCACCACTATAATACTTGGTGAGCAGAAGTCTCAAACTGTCTCTTAGTTGGTAAGGAAACCATAGTATCTGAACAAGGGTAGCAAAGCCACCTGAGTCATAAGGAATGGTGTGGCTGAAATACTGGAAAATATCCAGAAGTGAATCCACTACATGCAGAAACCTACATGCTAATGACTCCTGGGACCTGTGATTTAAAGTAATGAATGCTACATAAGCTCAAGCAAAATTAATTTGCACCCCATTTCTGGGTGTGGATGATATCTGCTATATTGATGCCAATGATGCCCGTGTTGTCATCTACCAGGGGGGTGGGATCTTTTGGGATGCTTGGGCACCTACAGTGGCTGAGTTGATCCTTTCAGAATGCTTCTCTGATGCATCCTTGACAGGATCATGTTGGATTTCTTGTCCTTGTGATCAGAGGGATTCCTTGCACCATTTATCCAGCTTCCACTTCTGTCTCAACTTCAGATCTTCTGTGTGGCTCTTCTTCACTCCTGGCCCTATCATCTCTGAACACTAGCCATATAGGCAACAGCATTTATGTTAGGCATATGCTATATGATGTAGTGAGTTATACTTCTATAATACCAACTTTGCAGCTAGATTATAAATGGTTCAGTAAATAACAAGTTTGTTCATCAAGGGAAAGGTACTACCAAGCAATTTTTGGACTTGGATATACAATAACACACATGCTTGCACGCACACACACACACACACACACACACACACACATACACAGATACACACACAGACAGACACACACACACACACACACACAGACACACACACACACTTCTGTCTCGGGCTTTACTTAGATATCATCACTGTTCTTTTAAGGTGTCAAGAATCCCTACTCAATGGCATTTTATTTTCAATTACTGTTATTTTATAAGCCATCTCATTAAATGTTCATAGCAACTGTTGGTGCATGGATGTGTGTGTGTGTGTGATATGAATATGTGTATGCATAGGTATATGCACGCATGTGTGTGCGGGCATGAGGTTGACATTAGGTATCTTTTCCAATTGCTCTCCTCTTTGTGTATTGATGAAAGGTTTCTCACTGAACTTAGAGCTAGAGGTTTCTGAAGGTCTGATTAACCATTTGTTCCTGGGATTCCCTGTGTCTGCTTCCCACTTGCTATAGCTAGAGTTGGGCCACCACATGGCTTGTGTCTCCCGAGGTTCTCTGACCCTTTGTGTCTGGCTTTTTGAGGTAAGTATTGTTATCAGCCCTCTTTCATAGCTGACGAAACTGGGGCTTAGAGCGCTTGTTCCTGAGGTCCTCACTCCACTCGTGAGATAGCCCAGTGCCCCTCAGTGCCTTCCTAAGATCCATAATTGTTAGTTGAAGGTAATGAGATTTGTAATCAGGCTAAATGAAAATCCCCTTCATTTGGAGATCAGTATTGTAATTAAACTGTTCTAAATCCAGCTAAATGCAAACATTTTCAGAATATCTAAAAATAAAGTCTTATTTAATGACTAGTTTGCAATGTTTTATGTTCTTCTCCTCTGAGTTTATACTTCCTCAGTTGAGCTTTGTATTTCAGTTGATTGCTACAGATTGGTGTTTTGCAAACTCTCGTTTGTAATTCTTTGGAGGATTACAAAATCGATTCAGTGGACTTATTCCAGTGTGTTTGGAAAATAGAGTGGAGTAGGCTGCAAATATTCCAAATGAATCACAGGTGATAAGGATATACATTGTTTGATGAAACACTAATTTCATTGCACATGCCTATGTGCATACACATGTACATGTCCTGTGATATGAAGACAGGTATGTTTCTTTGTAAAGACTGTAGTTAAAGCCCTTGTCACAGAAAACATCACATATTACTTCACAGTACCTGATTCTTAATCTACAATTTTTCCCACGATGTGCCTGTTCTCAAATAAAAGCTTAATACAATAGCTCTCAAATACACATAAGCTTTGGTATAACCTTGGATGCTTTTTAACATGCAGAGTACTTGGACCCAGCCCCAGATATTCTGAGTCAGCAGGCTTGAGCTGCAGCCTGAGAACCGGTATCTCAATTTCCTCCCGCATTGTTGTATCTGGTCGTGGCTCACTCTGAGCAGCACCAGTCTAAGAGGCCATTTGATCAGAACTGTATAATAGGAGATTTAAAAAATTGTAACTTGGGGGTTGAAGTATGCACTGACATATTCATCATTGTCTAATCATGAGGATGCAGAGTCATCTTTTAGAGAAATCGTATCTGAGAGCTGAGGCACTAACAATGAGACAGTGAGAGATGGGGAGCTAGCTCCTCAGGTAGGGCAGCCCTGCACAAGCTTGAGGACTTGAGTTTGGATCTCCGGCACTCTGAGTGTGCTCATATGAGCCTGGAACTCTGGAACTGGAAGGAGGGATGGAGGTAGGAAGGTCCTCAGAACTTGCTAGCCAATCAGTGAGCATGATCCTCAATGAGAGATTGGGTTTCCAATGATAAGATGAACAGCAGATGTTGACTTCTGGCTTCGAGGCATATACTCAGACACATGTATATGCAATCACATACACCTGTACATACACAAACATGCATACATATTTATGATTTGTGGATGTACACGCACACACACACACACACACACACACACACACACTGTTCTACCCCATGTGTGTGAGGGGAAGATAGGCTTGTAGTTGTAGTTGTAGTGGTGGTGTCCTGGACCTGTCTTTCCGCAGTGTGTGATGGTGTTTCAAGCCATCACATCTTTGTTATTTCATGAAGATTTCATCCAGATAACTGAGGGGAGAAATTGTGTATACGGAGGGGTGGGAGAACCACATGCAAATTCTCTGCTAAAATCCCACAGTCAGATAATCACAAATGTCATTGTGAATGTGGACACATTGGAACTCTTGACCACTGATGGCAGAAATGGAAAACGGTGCAGCTACTGGATAAGAATTCAGTGGTTCTTTAAATAATTTAGAATAGAATTATCTTCTAAACTAGAAATTTCATTTCCTCTGTAAATCCCAAAATAATTGAAAATAAACATGTAAACAAATGTGCACAAATATATGATCAATTTGTGGGGTGGAATCAACTCAAATGTCCGCTGTCTGACAAACAAAAAATAAATAAAAAGAAATAAAACATGAAATATCCACACAATGAAATACTATTCAGCTATAATAGGCAGTAAAGTAACGCATGCTATGATATATGCTGGGAACCAAACCCAGGTCCTCGGCAAGAGCAGTAAGGGTTCTTCATGAGTGAGACCTTGCTCCAGTCTCTCAACCTCTGTCTTATATTCCTCTTGCATCTTATGCAGGGTGGGCTACTTTCTCTCTTTTAAATGGCATTGAATACCAAATCCATTGCTTACTCCAGCCCAAAGAAAAAGAAAGAGTCAGCCCAGGGTCCATTATGTGATAGACACTGGGCTGGAACAGCTTGACCCATGCTTTTTGAGGAGTATCCAGATGTCACTGTCCATATGGGCGGTGTGGGGGTCAGGCAAGCATACCCCATGGCAGAGAAGGAGCCAGGAGTTATAGGTTTAGAGTAAGGAAAGATTAAAAGAGCTGAGTCTATGCATTGAGCTCTGCATTAGTAAAATACCATGGGCAAAAGCACCATAGAGAAGAGTTTTATTTTATTTTATGGTTTTAGAGGGTTAGAGTACATGATGGTAGGGGAAGGAATGGCAGTGGAGAGTTGAAGCAGAGGGATGGTCTATCACACTCTTCACCCAGACCATGGGAACAAGAACAAATTGGAAGCAGGGAAAAGCTATGAACTCTCAAATCCTGTCCCCTAAGTGACAGACACACTTCTTCCAGGGAGGTTGCATAACCTTACCATCAGCTGATGGCTAAGTGCTTAAACACATGAGCCAACGAGGGGAAACGACCACAAGTCCGTGAAAGGAAACCAGAAGTAAGGAATGAAGGAGTGTGTCCCCCTGCACATCACAGCCTTGTAGCTATGGTCCAGATTCTGTGTTGGCTCTCCCATTCTTACAAATAGTACCATCGCTACTACATGTCTCATGGGTCAGGGTTCCTTGAGTGGGAAGGAAGCCCCACTTCCTTCTTCATCTCCTTCCTAATTCTGCCCAGGGCCTCAGCACCATGCTCATGTGCCTACTCTTCATTTTTCTGTGAAAACTGAGTGGCAAGACTTCCTCCCAGATTTTTGCTATCATAGTGTTTTTCTGCATATCAACAAGTTCGTTTTGTGTCTGCCAAAGCAGACTTTGATTTCCCCACTCGAAATAAAACAAACCTTGCAGCAGACACTACAAAAAGAAAGAAAACAAAAGATGAAGCAACCTCCTTTGGGGGCCTAAGAGGGTCCATCCTAATGAGCAGCGGTCTGCCTGGCTACTCAAGATTCAAACGCTTCTGTCTTCTCTTCTTAATGGACAGAGCTACAAAGTTACAAGAAGCCGACTTGCATAAATAAGCTCAGAGTGTTGAGAATGTAAAATTTATTATTGAAAATGCTTACAGAAAAAACCAGGGATGATCGTATGTTTGGTTTCAATCCTTCATTGCATTCAAATGTCTTCATTTGACAGTAGAGGCCATAAAACATTTTGATACTTAGGGCTATGCAGTGTAAAGTTTTAAATTACACATTTTCTACAATCCTGGCTTCTATGCAAAATTTTAAAGTGTTTTTTTTTTTAAATAAAGGGAAGTGTCACATTAAGACAGTTTCTTTACACGTGTGAGAAAATGTCTGTATTAGAACCAACCATACGAGACAGCAAGGTCTTTTATCACTTCTAATCTTCTCATTTGGAGAAAGGCAAGGCAATTAGGGGGAATTAAAAGCAGCAGAAGCAATGGCTTTCTCGGGTCATCATAACCTCTACAAAAATGACTGCATGTAACTGAGAAGTCCCCACAGAGCAGATTTATTATATCAAAGGAAGGACCTGAGTGGGAAATTCAAGCGTTTTGTCAATTATTAAGATAATTCAAGAAGTAATTAGGAATAAATCATGTATCTTTTTGTGTGTGTCCATAGTAGAAATTTACATACTACTGAGACAGAGAGCCCCCATTCTGCTATGCTCAGTGCCTGTTTCTTGCTATGCCACAACTATAGGCATGCCATTGAATATTGCATTTCATTGTGAGAGTAAATTAAATATTTCAGAAGCAAATTGCGTGCTGTTTTCTCAGCTTACTCCTCATTTTCCTCCTGGTTAGAACTTCCTAGGTTAGAACTTCTAGCATCTGAGGGTGCTGAACTCTCCTCGTAGGAAAAGCTCTTGGCAGACAGCAAGTTCTTCAGGAAGGGACCGGAGAGCCTCAGTCATTTCTACTTCCTCGTTGCTTACTGTGCAGAATGTTTTCAGTCTCTCCTGTGTCCCTCTGTGTGCCACTTACGAGCCAGAACTGGATAATTTCTGAAGGGAAGAGAGGTGTGGAGCTGCTTTCTTGAAAGGATCCGAACTTGCTAAAGCCTCTTGTGAATTGCTGTGCTTGTGATACAATAAAGTATCAAGATACAAGGACAACTGGGGCCGGACTCAATAGCATGCCCAGAGAGGTCTCTCTAGGTTGCAGGAAGGTAGTCGAAAGGTATGAAAAGAGCCCCTTCGCAGAAAGATAGGATGACAGTGTCTACTGGGAAAGGATCACAAGAAGAAACATGCGGTCTCAGTCATATGCATACCTTTTTGATTCATCTATCATGAGCGTCTACTGGCTTGTCACCAGAGTTGGGCAGGTGGACAGCAGACCTGAATGCCTGCATGTGGACTCAGTGATCTACACTCATGGCCATGGGCTTTCTCAGGTGGAGAAGTCACTGCACGATAGACTTTGAGGTCTTGCTATCCTGGCAGCCAAGGGGGGACCCATAGGTGGATGACAGAGGCAGCATATCCTTCCTGGGTCATTGATGATTCTAACCCCACCCTGCTTTCTTTCTTTGTGCACGAGTGTCCCACTAATCAGGACCTGGTGAGATATCAGGGCTTCCGAGGAGACCAGAGGAGAGTTGTTCCTGGGTTGCCACGCTCAAGGTAGATGAAGGGGCCAGGAAGGACAATAGAGGACAGAGTTCTGTGAGGCATGGATGCAGCCTGCTGGGCTTCATGTGTCACTGCCCCATTACTACCCACTGTGTAAGCAATGTATATACAGAGGAGATGTCCTCCTGGGGCTGTCAATGTACCCTGGAGACTGGTTGTGATCCACATTGGGAATGGGTAGTGCCCTGGAAATCACAGGGAATATCTTATCTTATAGAAAGGACGAGTGAAAAGAAAAAAGCAAATTGCTGCTCTGTGAGGGCGGACAAAGCGTTTCTCTGGACCTAGTTCCCGGAATAATTTTTTCTGTAGAAGAAACGCATTCAGGCAGAGAGGCTAACGCTCGAAGGCTTTTTGTAATCTTTCAAATTAAGGTCATCTCAAGCACTAGTGCCATGGATGTCCCCCCTCTTTTCCCAAAGGCTGCCATGCAAGCCCCGGCCCCTCCCCTTGCTTCTGATGCTGCAGAGCAGATGAGGGTCTTCAGTGGGGCAAGCAGCCTGAGCCAGGGTGGGAAGAGCTTTTGTACAGAGCAAGGTAGATTTATTTGTGTGTTGGGCAGGCAGATGCATCAGATTCTTGGTCCCTTCTTAAACTCCATAGCATCCAGTCCTTTACTATCCCTTTGCGTTTTGTTTGCCATCGTATCTCTTACAGGTTGTTGTATCTTGAACACAGTTAGCTCAGACGTTCATACCACGCGACTTGCACTCTTCTGCTCAATGTGACTTGACTTCAGAAAGGATCTGCACGGGCTGACTGCAGGCTAGCCCAGGCTGAGGTTGCAATGTCCCTGCTCTTCCAGTGTAACATTGAAGAAGGTGTGCCTCTGGCCTTGTGTAAAGGTTGCTTAGGACATGTTCATGCAGAAGAGAAGCATGTTTAAGCCAAGTGTGGGGCACATTCCTGTGACCCCACACCTTCGGCGGAAAGCAGATTGTCAGTTTGAGCCTAGCCTAGTCTATATAACATGATCCTATCTCATTAAACCTCATAAGTACGTAAACTTTTATTTTTAAAATCTTTCATCATAAAACTTTAAAATCCCCTTAAGAGAGTTACCTTTTAAAATTATGACTCAGATATAATCTGAAGGAGCTCTGTGTTTTGAAATGATAACTTCCCTACTCTGTAAACCAGATAACAAATACCCCTGTGGTTCAGGACACATGGCTTCAGAGGGTATAAACACTGAAACAATTGAACAAGACAGACCCTGAATAAAGCATCCAGGAGAACAGGCCGGGCTGGAAAGCCCCCTAGGTGAGCAGGTGAAATCCAGACCTCTCCCTCAGGTAAAGTTTCCCTTGGCAGCTAAACAAACATGGCAGGAGGACATGGGCTCTGGCGACTTACAGCTGGGGTTGAAGAAACCTCTAGGAGCCCGAGGCTGCCTTCCAGGTCCTCCCAGCACCTGTGTGTTTATGGAAACAGGGTTGTATTTTTCTTAACTAGTGCCAGCTGTAATTCTGAAAAGGATCGGAACATAGTCTCCATGCTAATCAAAGAAGCTGGGCTGGAGCCACCACCCCCTGAGCAAAGGATTGCCAATAAGGCTCCGAAGGAGGAGGAGGGGAAATCACAGGACTGGAGTAAGTGAAGACTCACAGTCCAGGAGGATGTCAGAGCTGAAGGGGCCTTGAAACTAGGTGAACAGGGTTTTGGAGAAAGGCAGCAGAGGCAAGAGACTTGACTCCAAATATGTTAGAAGTACAGTGAGGGCTAGAAGCGAAGCGCTCTAATTTCTATTCATAAATCTATGTTCACACATTCATAGACATCCAGTGTGCACACGGTAGAGAGCAGGCACAGTTGCAGGCCTTGGATTCTGGACTACTGATTGAAAGAGCATGGTTTTCTCCTACCAGTATCTTCCACCTGGATCTTAGGTTGTCTGTCCCGTTGGTCCTGTCTGGAGTCATACTGAGACTAGGCTGGGCCCATAGATTCCCGAGATAAAACACCAAAGCTTCCTTTGAGATCTGAAAGAAGATAGTCAGTCACAGAAGAGTAGCAAAACTGGTTCTTGAGATCAAATCCCCAGATCCTAGCACCACTTGCTGTGGGAAAGGCTTAGGACTTAAGGACTTTGTGTTGTCCTTCACCCGAGAGTTTCAAAGAAGATAAACTATTAATAATGGAAACAGTTTCTTTCTGTGTCTGCTGAATATATCAAGATGGGGAGAAACTGGGGAGGGGAGGGTCTGGGCCAAGGTAGGAAGGGCAAGGAGTGAGGGAAAAACAAGCCATGATCAAAGATGGATGGAGTCAACCAGGAGACCTGCCAGATGCCAGCCCCCTTGGCACATGGGAGCTGGAAGAGGACTGAATGCAGCCTTTCATTCTAGCTGCTGGAAGGCTGTCCAGGTGCCTCTTGCACCAAATGAATTATGTTTTGCCCAGGCGTGTCCTGTTTCAGAAGATTCTGCCATTTGAGGGGCAGGTCAGCAAAGCAAAGACTCTTCTTGGCTTCAGTAGTCTGGGCTTGAGAATCCTTACCTGTGCTGACAACGGCGGCAGGAGCCGATGCTCATAGCTTGCCAGGCCCTCTTGCCACCACAAAACAGTCACTCCAAAATGGCTAAGGGGACTGTTATTATTCTCTTTATGCAAATAAAGCAACTGAAGAACAGAGTGAGGAATGAGTTTGCCCTCCTCACAAAGCTAGCCGACAGTGCTGCCTAGTCTGCTGCATGAGTGCTTTCTAACTGCAAGGTGGTCCTCTTTCCTACCATGCAATGCTGCTGTATCTAAGCTAGGAATGAAGGAAGGGGGAGGGAAGAAAGAAGAAGGGAAGGAGGAAAAGAGAAGGGAAGGAAGAAAAAGGAAGGGAGGGAGAGGAGGAAGGGAAGGAAGGAGGAAAGAAGGAAAAAAGAAAAGGAGGGAGGAAGAGAGGGAGGAAGTTACATTTCAGTCTGTTGGGGGCAAAACACATGAAGAACATGTTGCCTGGCTCCTGGTAACATGAATTCAGATAAGAAGATACTGGGAAGCTGTATTGTACAGTGACTGAGTTTTATGCACTAGGCCATATTATTCAGCGGCCCAGGATTCATGCAGATGTCTCTGGGTTTTGCTTCTCCGTTATGAATTACAAATTCCATCACAAGAAATGTGCCATTTATAATAACAATAGCAGTCTCAGTATAGAAGAACTAGCAGATATAGAAGAAATAAATCGAAATTGAAAGTTCATTAGGGACAGGAGAGATAGCTCCGTGGTTAAGAGCACATACAGTTCTTGTAAAGGACTCAAACTTGGTTCCCAACACACATGTTGAGTGGCTTACAATGACTTGTAACTCCAGCTCCGGGGATGTAACACCCTCTTCTAGACTCCACAAGCAGCTGCACACACGTATACACATCAGTAACTTTAAAACTGGGCACCATAGCATATACCTATAATGTCAGCTGAGGCCTGAAGATTATGAAATCAAAGCCAGCCCGGACTGGACAGCAAGATTGTCACAAAACAAAACAACAATTTTGCTAGGTGTTCTCTGTCCTTTGGATGCCAGTGGTGTCTATCCAGTCTGGCTACTCTGTCCTTGGTTGGTGGCCACCCTCCCCTCAGGATAATAGAATGTTCAGGGTGGGAAGGCCCCAGCTGTGCATTTCCTAGGGGACTCCGTCTTCCTGGATACCGCAATAGTGAGTCAATCCTCAACCTTCTGCTTCCCCACCTTCTAGAGCTGCCAACTTCAGAAACTTCACCTTCATCCAACTGAGTGGAGAATTCTCCCGGGGAAAGGGACTGGATGTTGGAGCCCGCTTCTGGAAGGGAAGTAACGTCCTGCTCTTTTTCTGTGACGTAGATATCTACTTCACCTCGGAGTTCCTCAACACGTGTAGGCTGAACACACAGCCAGGTTTGTGTTGCCCCATTCTTCTTACCACTTCCTGGCACTCGGCTCTCCCTTTCCCTCAGCAACCGCTCTGTGCACAGTCCACTCTGATGGTCTGCCCGGGGATGAGAGTCACTTTCCTCCAGGAACAAAGACAAGGAAGGTGGCCTTGTTTCATTCACCCTTGGGTACTGCCCAACGGGCCTATCAGGTACACTAATTCTGGGACTCTGTCTTGTGCCCTTTTCTGTTTCCCACTGGCAAGTCAGATGAGTGGAACAGACACAGGAGAGACAGCAAGCCAAAGGACATGGGCCTGGAAAAGCCACTCCCCTCTAAAGGGAGAAAGGTAGCTAGGGCTGGTACCAAGGCAATGGCTGGAAGAAACCACAGACACAAAACTGTTATCTGTGGACTCGGGCACAGCTACAAATAGCTAAGAATCCTGCTGTGGTCATTTGCTATTAAAATGTGGCCGTGCTTCCAGATATATTGGTTAAGGGCAGCTACGCTGAGCCCTCTACTGCCCAGGGTCTTCCTGATCTCCTTTGCCAGTCTTTAAGGTCGTGCTAGAAACCAGCGTTTAAGGGCTTTGAGCATGCAGGATGGAGACGGCAGGACATTCCGCACGCACGTTGGGGAATATAATTCCAACCACTGACTGTAAACAACGTCATTATACTCTCATCTTGGGAGGACAGAAAGGTTCAAGAATCAGACTGACTGGTCTAGCTGGGGGCGGGGTGGGGGGTTACCTCTGAGATCTAGTCTAGAGTTAAATGAAGGAACAAGTGAGAGTAGATGTAAACGCCTGGGCTATTTCAGACGGCTGAGTGCATATGGACAAGAGTCACTCTCTTAAGCAGATGTTTGCCTTCTGATTTGCAGGGAAGAAGGTATTCTATCCGGTTCTTTTCAGTCAATATAACCCTGGCCTAATCTACGGCCATCGAGATGCAGTCCCTCCGCTAGAACAGCAGCTGGTGAGTAATTGCCCTGCAGGTGCCTGTGTGTGGCTGCTTCGTGTGGCTCATTACTAGGGGCACCTGACTGTGAGGCGAGGTGAGTGGGCATCTGCAGGCCAATCCCCTTGGTGGCTTTTAAGTTTGGCAGATATTCTGGAGCCCTTTGCTCCAAGGGCTGTGTTGATTCAAAGTGCTTGCGATATTTAAAAGCGGAAAATAAATAAGAGCAGTGCCTTTCAGGAGGGTAATTTCACACCTTCGTAGTTTTCCTCTATCATTGTAGGAACTACCTACTACTGGATGCTAGCGCATGCTTTCTCTTTACCATTACAAAATATAGCAAAAACAGTGAGGCTGATGTTCCTGGATTTCAGATGATTAAAAAAGGGGGTGGCTCATGCCAGGGGTACAGGGAGTCACTGGGGAGCAAGGGTCTGATCCTGTCTCCTGGCCCACCCCATCTCATCACCTCTGCTATACATCCTGGTACTGGGGCAGGTGTTGGCATCACTGGTGTCCCCACAAAGGTAGCTTTCCAGGAAATAGTGGAGAGACTTCTCTGCCAAGATCCAGGCTGCACAGGTGATGGCTTGTGAAACCACAGAGCGCAGGGCCTGTCCAATCTCTGCCATCACAGACCACTGAAGCAGAACAGAAAATGGAAAATAAGAGAAACCAGGAGAGGCTCCCCATGCTCTTCCGAGGCTATTGTAATGGTGCCCCCTTATGCGTGTTGGTTGGGTATGCTCCAAGACTGTCACTGGGTGCCTAGAAGAATGAATAATACAAAGCCATAAGTGATACCAAGGCCTGTATATAGTGTGGCTTTCTCTGTTCTTATACCCATAGTAAGTAAGGTTTAAATTATCCACTAGCAGTGAGAGAGTAACAACAATGACTAATGATAATATAGAATAATTATAACAATATCCTAAGATAAGCACTACTTAAAACATAATTTACTCATTTCTGGAATTACCCATTTAATATTTTCAGGCCTCAGCTGATAGCAGTAACTAAAACGGTGGAGAATGTACGTGGGGGTAGACTGTGCTGTCGGCTGCCTGGGCACAGAGCAGACCCTTCTGTCACCACTCTCAGGGTGATCTCTCCAGCAGGGAGATTACTTGTGACACTTCTGTGTCCTGTCAGCAAGCCTGGGAACGCCGTGCATTTCCCACTGAAGCCCCTTGTGCAGATGGGACATAGACGTGCAAGCACGATAGGGCTAAGTCTCCTCGAGCCCCGTGGAAGGAGGACAAGTGGGTTGAGAACACTTGTTCTGCGAAGGTCGGTCGTTTGCATAGCTGACTCTGTGATAAGCTTCCAGAAGTAACAAAAACCCATTTCTTCCAGGCCTGTCTGTCCCCTGCCCTGCACCCTCCCCAGGTAACCTCTCACAGCTAATGCGGTTCTTTACAGACCACCGCAGCTTTGGGTGTTTTCCGGATGAGGAGGTTCATATCTCATACTTGTCCTAGCATGATTCTGTCAGGCTCAAGCTAGAAAGGTCATTAACAGTCTCCTCTTCGCTGGGCGGTGGTGGCGCACGCCTTTAATCCCAGCACTTGGGAGGCAGAGGCAGGCAGATTTCTGAGTTCAAGGCTAGCCTGGTCTACAGAGTGATTCCAGGACAGCCAGGGCTATACAGAGAAACCCTGTCTTGAAAAACCAAACCAAAACAAACAAACAAACAAACAAAAAAAAAAGACAAAAAAACAAAAACAAAAAAAAACCCAAAAACCAAAAAAAAAAAAACAATCTCCTCTTCCTCCCTCAAATGCTAACACTACAAATGTAGTGTGTGTGTGTGGGTTACATCTCTCTCTAGCCTTTATAGAGGAAGACCATCCAGTGTCACAGCCACAGAGCCAGTTTTCTAGTTATGAGCTGTAAGTCTCCTGAGGACAAAGGCTCCTGTTCCCATCCTGGGACATGTAAGCTTCTCTTGGGACTTTAAGGGAAAACGGAATAAAGTATTTGTTTTCTTTCAACAAATAAGAATAAAAGTCCCTTTGGTTTTAATCAAAGCTCTGTTTTACATTTGACATTGGCAGCGATTAATTTTCCTAGTTCAGACTCAGAAAGGCCTTATTTGCTTGCAAGGAGCTCTTTTCATTTCATAATCTAAAAGTTTTGTCCTTTCTAGTCCATCCTGCTGAGAGCAGGTAGGCTAGAAGGCAGAGACACAGTGTAGAAGTGGAAGTGTCAGACCCACAGAACAGGCAGTCCAGGCAGGAATAACTCAGATCCCCATGGCCACGGCTAGCAGCCCTGAGCCCATCTACATTTTGACATTTATTTCTGAAGGCAGCATTGACTTCTCCCCCAGTTCACAAAGCTGCTGATTCAGAATTCAGATCTAGTTTGGTGAGATGCAATTTGAAGGAGAAATGTGTGACTATGCCCTTCATTAAACAAGTCATTTCCTAAAATTTTATTTGTACTTATATAAGTTCAGAAGAAGGTAAAAGATCTCTTGAAGCTGGAGTTACATCTGATAGAGAAGCAGCAAAACCTCTTCACCAGTGAGCCATCTCTACAAGACAAACTGTTATCACTTGCTGCCTAGAAAGGTTCATACCCTGATGCAGGAGTCAGAAGAATTGCTATTGCTTCATATGCTCAGATAAGATTGATAAGAAATTCCTGAACCACCCTCCATGGAGATAGAATGGCTGGTCCATGGCTGCAGAGGCAGAGGCTAGGGAAATGGCTCGGTGGATAAAGTGTTTGCTGTGAAAGCATAGGAGCTGTGTTCAGGTCCCCTACTCCACCCCAGAGAGGTGAGTGGCACATGCTTGAAACCCTGACACTGGGCTTCTGATGAGGACAGGAAGATTCCAGCAGATGTGAGGCAGACAACTACCAGACAGGCTACCCCAAACTGCCTGCTCCAGGTTCATTGGAGAACCTGT
>JADRCD010208645.1:9778-30152 GCA_019843815.1 Montemys delectorum | reverse complement strand
ACCCCAGACAGGGACCGTCACATTCCTGTTCAAGGGCGGAAAGAAATCTGGAAAAGAGCAAAGATCTGCCGGGCCTGATGCTCCCCTCCCCTGCCTGCTCTGACCTGTGACCCGCACAGCAAGCCGGGCCTGGAGCCTCAGAGCAACACCTTCACAAAGCCTCATATTTATTTATTGTAAGAAAGGAGAGTTTTCCAGGAAAGGCCTATAACAACACATTCCTGGAACGGCAACTTCATGCTGTTAGAATTAATATACTTTTGGTAGAACTCCATTCCAGAGCATACAGAGACTGGATTGAAATGTGTTAATGGTTTGTCACTAATCCAAGGATCACACCCCTAGTGGTTTCCTTTTCCCCTCCTTTTCTTCCTCTTCCTCCTCCTTATCCATCTGTTATGGTGTGGTTTGTCCGTTTCTAATTCTTGCAGATCCAAGTGAACCAGTATTGGCTGGCGATTTGTGTGGAGATGAGGCCTTGTCCACTCTGACACACCACTACACTTTGGAGCTACTGCCCTGCTCTAAGTGAGTCTGTATTGTGTGAAACAGTAGCTCTCAGAAGAGCTTTGCCTGTGCGGACACCGTTTTGCAAAGAGACATTTGGCTCCATTTTGAGCAGAAACACAGGGGCAAGATGATTGCATCTGTGTACAAAGAAAATAGCAATGCCTGTCCAGTACAAGCCACTGGGCACAGACTGGCAACTTACTGCTCCACGTAAGAAGGTATCTCCCCCATAAATTTACAAAAGGAGATTGGGAACACGGAGGGATATGGGCATATTTGAGCTCATGGAGAACCAGCCCTTCAAACTTATTGGAGAGGTCAGACCAAGTGAGTGCTACAGTCTCACTTGGACCATTTAAAAGAAAGGTCACCTAGCACACAGACAGTAATGGTCTTGTGGACCTGCCCTCTGACCACCGTGTGTGTGTGTGTGTGTGTGTGTGTGTGTGTGTGTGTGTGTGTGCACTCATGAGCTCAAATACATGTGTGAGTGCATGTTTGAGTATGTGTGTGAGTGTGTAGTATGTAGTGTGTGGTATGTGTACATGTGTGTTTGTGTGTGAAAGGACTAACAGGCAGAGAACTCTAAACTGTCCCTGGGGTTTCAGCTCCACATGATCCCTCCTGCTTGATGTGGTCCATTTGAAATGCCATCTGTCTCTCTGTATGTCCATGTCTGAACTGAGTAGGAGCTAAGTCCTCACTTCTCTGGTTCTGTGACTCAGAGACTTGGAGGGTTTTGTCTGTGGTTAAGAGCTGCAGCTCAGCTTTCCTAAAAGTCAGCTTCTTAGCATCCAACCACCTTCAGGGGCTCTCTGTGAACCTGTATCACCTGCCTCTGCCTTCAGTGAGGCCTCTTCTCTGAACTTTGTAATCTTTAACTCTTTCATAGTCATTCTCTCTCCTCTTCCTTCTCTCTCTCTCTCTCTCTCTCTCTCTCTCTCTCTCTCTCTCTCTCACACACACACACACACACACACACACACACACACACTATATGGCAAAATGTGATTTCAGAATGAAAGAGTCTGAGATGGTCATTTACCATGCTACCAAGGAAAAGCTGGGATTACTCTGTTAGTTGTAGCAAACAAAGCCAACATAGCTTGTGAGTTTATTATTCAATACATTGTGATCTTGTGGGAAGGCGCAAATGCGCTCCTCAATGTTTCTGACTCAGCACACCCACGGCAATTCCAGAGGCTATGCTTTGACAGCACTAACTTCATTTTGAGCTTCCTTGTGTACTACAAAGTATTCCTGAGCCAAGTAGCTGGCTGGTAGTCACTTTGTCAAGTGACTAATGTGCTACATTGAGTGCTGAGTACAAATAAGCTAATGGGAGAGTTAATATCTTGGATCTGTCCACTCCCCCCCCCAAAAAAAATTGACATTGGGAACTGAGATAACACACCTATTTTAAGGCCAAGAAAAATCTGCAAGATGGTTGAGGCAGGTGTCCCTTAGCGTTTCTAGGTGATCAGTTGCCTGTTAGCCAAGGTGCTTGCACATAAGCAAATTAGTTACCAAGCTTTACCTCCCCTTCCTCCAAGAAGTAAAACCCTGATGCTTCCTGCGCTCAAGTGTGTGGCTGGTCCATTACATCCGAGGCTCCAAAGGTCTTGCCTGCCATTCTAGTGTGCCTGTGTCATAACATCCCCCCTCGGAGTGTCACTGGGACCACAAGTCTCAAAGACGTCAGAGTGGTGGCTACTCTGCTAGAATTCACCTTAAAGACGCTTTGGCCTCTTTGGCTCTGCCTGAGTACAGTCCTTCACATCGCTGTTGAGTGTTGGACAATAGGTGGGGTCCTTTTGAGTGTTGTTCAGCAAACTTGTAGGGCTTAACTATGCCCCTATCCCCATGTTTCTCAATTTGCCTTTTCTGGTCTCTTGTGCCTCTTGGACAGTTCCTTTCTAATCAGACACAGTGTTCCTAGGATTGTGTGCTGGAATCGTTTCTCTAGTTATTTTTGTTTATATTTTCATATAGTATTTTTCACCAATGTTTGCTTATTCTGCTTGTCTGTAGCTTGCAAGAAATGAGTTCATTTGGTATTTTCCCCTCAAGTTGTCTTGTTATTTGACTAAAGGATAAAAAGGCTAGCTATGGTGGTGCATGCCTGTCATTTGAACAACTCTCTAAATCCAAGTGTTGAGATGAGCAGGCACAGAGTTGGAGTGCAGCTCTGGAGAGAGCTGGGCGGGAAGTAAAGAGGCAAATCTCGAGTCAGCAAGGCAAGGTCAATCTCTGACCTGCAGCCCCGGATGCACGTGTGTACCCACATACATGTGGACATGCTTATTCACAACTCACTCTTCATTTGATGTTGGCCTTTATTCCGGACAACACAGTGGATGTTAAACTTATTTGCTAGATGAACAAATCAATTGGTCTTTTCTCTGAGGATAGTAGGGGGCAAGACCCAAACATGCCAAGTCCCTGAGGTGGGTGGGTTTGGCTTGACCGTACCAGCCTGTGTTTCTAAATAGACAGGAGCAACAAACTGAACCTGACGGAAGGTGTTGGTCTGTAACTGACACCAAAACCACCCTATCTTTTGGACTGCAATTCCCAAAGCCCCCTCACAAGTGCTTCGATTTTAATCAAGATGTTTGACTGGCAATTCAATACTTATGCATACAGATTTATATGCATTTATTCAACAAGCATGTTTGTAACAGGTGCTAAAAGAGAAGCAAACCTCATAGAGCCAGTATGACTCAGCAGATACACTGATCGTGGATTCAGTCTTGAGAGCTACACTAACAGGCTGGGCAGAGGTCTCTGCCTCTTCCGAGCCAGGTATAGAGCAACCACCAAACATGCTTAAAATTTTAGGCACGTGTCAAACTCCTGTATCCTGTAACAATACTCTTTTTTTAATTAATTAATTCTTTTACTTACTCATTTTCCCTCCTGCTCACTGCCCTGCTCCTGGTCACCCCCTGCCACAACCCTTCCCCCATCCTCCCCTCTTCTTCTCCTTTGACTATGTGGGGGCCCTCCTAGGTATCCCCCTACCTGGGCACCTGGGAGGCTAGATGCTTCTTCTTTCACTGAGGCCAGACAAGGGAGCCCAGCTAGAAGAACATATCCTACAAGTGGGCAACAGCTTTTGGGATAGCCCCCGCTCCAGTTGTTCCGGACCCAAGCTGCACATCTGTTGCATGTTTGCAGGCAGCCTAGGTCCAGCCTGTGTCTGTTCTTTGGTCGGTAGTTCAGTCTCTGAGAGTCCCAAGGGTCCAGGTTAGTTGACTCTTGGTCTTCCTCTGGAGTTCCTATCCCTTTAGGGGCTACAATCCTCTCTCCTATCCTTCCATAAGAGTCCCCAAGCTCCATCCAGTGTTTGGGTGTGGGTGTATGCCTCTGACAGAGTCAGTTGGTGGGTGGAGCCTCTCAGAGGACAGCCATGCTAGATTCCTGTCTGCAAGCATAACAGAGAATCATTAATAGTGTCAGGGACTGGTGGGATTGGAACTCAAAAGAACGATAATTTTAACAACTAACGTCATCACAATCTTCAGTGTCTAAGGCGGCCTCACATTATAATAACAGTTCCCAGCCTTCCTGATGCTGCGACCCTTTAATACAGTCCCTCATGCTGTGGTGACCCCCAACCATTCCATTATTCTTGTTGCTATTGATAACTGTAATTTTGCTACTGTTGTGAGTCATAATGTAAATGTCTGTGTTTTAGGTTCACACGGGTCTTAGGTGACCCACGTGAAAGGGTCGTTCAACCTCCAAAGCGGGGATCACAACCCATAGGTTGAGAAATGCTGCATTATAGAATTGCACTGAAATGTAGTTCAATGCAAGAATCCAGTGGGGAAAATAGATGCTATTTTTATGGTTCTCATTTCATGGGTGAGGGGCAAGAAAGGCTAAATGAGACTTCATTTCCTTCTGTGGCGATCATGTCAGCCCTTGTCTATTCAGCAAACATTGGCATTCTGGGTACACCTACTGCTACCTAAAAGGAGTCTTTTGGAGACTCTGATCAGTGTGTAGACTGTATGAGGGCCAGAAGCGTTGTTTCGGATTCTTGACTCCATTGCTCTGCACTAGGCTGGGAATTAGTAGCTTCATATCTTTGGCACAGAATTCCTCTTAGGTGACTGCTGCTGTTATGCCCATCATACCGAGGAGTAAATGGAGGTGCACAGAACTTGTATGTGTCACAATATACCGACAAATAGAGACCTAGCTAATAAGTAGCCAAGCTAGGGTAGCTGGTAAGACATTGGCTATTCCTGTTCCTGCTCTTAATAGGGCAGCTCTGTCAGCCATACACACTCCTTCATCTCCCTAGGAACAGTATAGAGCTCTGCCTACTCATGGGGTGAAGGCTGTGGAATGGTGTGGAGGCTATTCTGTGAGAACAGCCGCTTGTGGTCATTCTGGAACCTTCTGAGTGGTTCAAGATGGAGTGGAAATTTTTTTTTTTTTTAAATTTATCTCTAGGTGAGTAACTTGCTTTATACACAGATCCATGACCAGGTAATTTTTCTGGTTTGATTTATTTAAAGTAATTACTGTCACTCAGGGGTTTAGGACCAATGTATAGGGAACCTTTATCCAAGGTTGGATGGAGCAGGCCTAACGCTTTAGATTTAGAGAGTAGTTTTCAAGGTTGCCCTGCAAGCCTTGCTGTAGTCTTTGGGACAGCAGTGATGCCAGGTAAGGGGTAGCCTTGGCCACTTGAGTTCAGTAAAGATTAGGTGGTGGAGACACCCAGGCAGCTGACTGACTGGCTAATAGCCAAGGTGCCTTCCTCTGTCCTGGATTGGCTAAGTCCTATGAAGTGAAGGGCATATTCAACAGGAGCTCCAAATGCTGCCCAACTTCAGCAGCCAGCAGAAGCAAGGAAGCCACGTGGAGTCCTGGCTGGCACCAAGATCTGGGTGCTGAGCTGAGTGGCCCAATTCTTAACTCCAGGTTGAAGCTGGAGTCGGGGCCCACCTGAAAGAACATGGGCCAGGGGCTCCAGGGGTTGTCAGTTATGGGAGTAAGCCTCATGGTGTGGTCTTCCACAGAAAAAGACCCCTTCCCACATTTGGTGGGGCAAGAGCTGGCAGGACACATTGTCCTTGGGGAGGGGAGGGAGGGATGTAGGGCATAGGTGGGGAGTGGTGCCAAGTCAGCAGGAGGGAAGTGTATGTTGAAAGGGGAAGGAAAGAAAGAGACATGGGAGCCTGCAGCTCTGGCCACCAGCATCCTAGAAACTGGAAGTCGGCTGTGACATTTGTTCTTGTACTGCATAAAAGGCCACATAGTTGGGACAGGTTAACACATAGGAAGCTCAAGGGAAACCATTAGATTTCCCCAACTGAGGCTGTCTTTAGACAGTGAATTGAAGGGTGACCCAAGAGTGGATGAAGCAGAGTCATGGGGAGCCTACCTAATGTCTGTGAGCCCCTGGGCCTGGCTCCCCAGCAATGAAGATGATAAAAGAAAAAAATCTAGGATCAGTTATGTACTTGAAGTTCTAGCCCTATCTGGAACCTTTTCTTATTGTCTTATCCTTCACTTATTTCTAATGTATAATAAAAACATACACATGAATAGATAATATAAACAACATTAATATTTGTATTTTATTTTTCTGACTTATAGAATAATGTCTACTTTAGAAAAATTTAAAGCATATTTACAAAGTCACAGAAAAAAAATGTCTACAAATTTATGGGAGCTATAACAGTTATGTATTCAGCTTTCTAGGATTACCCTTAGAGGTGTGTGTGTGTGTGTGTGTGTGTGTCTGTGCGTGTGCGTGCGTGTGTGTGTGCGTGCGTGTGTGCGTGTGCGTGTGTTGTGTGCGTGTACATGTGTGTGCGTGCGTGTGCGCGTGCGTGTGCATGTGTGTGTGTGTGCGTGCGCGTGCGTGTGTGTGTGCGTGTGCGTGCGTGTGTGCGTGCGTGTGTGTTGTGTGCGTGTGCGTGCGCGTGCGCGTGTGTGTGTGTGTGTGTGTGTGTGTGTCATATTGCTGGCATGCTTCTATATCATCATTTCAAACAGCTGCCTGGAGCTTCTCTGATTAGGCCCATTACCATTTTGGGTTGCTGAATACATGTTTGTGTGCGTGCACAAGTGATCACGTCAGAGGACAAGCTCGGGAGCCGCCCTTAAGAACACTGACCATCAGGGGCTGGAGAGATAGCTCAGCATTTAAGGGCACTGACTGCTCTTCCAAAGGTCCTGAGTTCAAATCCCAGTAACCACATGGTGGCTCACAACCATTCCTAATGAGATCTGACGCCCTCTTCTGGGATGTCTGAAGACAGCTATAGTGTACTTACATGTAGTAATAAACAAATCTTTCAAAAAAAAAGAAATTCAATAATGCTCTAAATGAGGTCACAGAACAAGGTATATATTTAAAAAAGAAGAAGAAGAAGAAGAAGAAGAAGAAGAAGAAGAAGAAGAACAACAACAACAACAACAACAACAACAACAACAACACTGAACATTTCCTTTAAGATAGTGTGTCTCACTGACTTAGACCTTATCCACTAGGCTAGACCAGCCAGCGTCAGGATCCTCCTCTTTAGCGCTGGGGTTATAGGTGCTCTGGCTTTTACATGGGTGCTGAGGACTCAACTGAACTCTCCATGCTTGTTGGACAAGCACCCTCTCACTCAATGATCTCCGCGGTCCCTGGATCACAACGTTTGGAATGTTTCCATTCCCGAACCTCTATAAACAGAACAGCTACCTCATAGAAAACTTTTCCTTCACCTCTTTTAAAATAAGTGCTGAGTTCCAATTTGGGCTCTTTCGAAGTCTGAATAAATCTGGGAAGGAATTTCAATTTGCATCTGGACTTTTAGTTGCTTAACAGGGGCCAAAGGTCATCCCTTGGAGCCAGGGCTGTGGCTGCCCCCAAAGTTAACCTGGTTTTCATGTCAATTAATAGAAAATGTGTCCAGAGAGAGAGATGCAAAGGTTCAAGGGGACCAGCCAATGGGAGTTGTCGTTGTTTAGGATGATATAGGGCTCTTTGTAAACTGAATTCTTTTTTTTTTTTCCCTTTAATCACAGTGGGCCAAAATATTGGAAAAGGCAAGCCAGCAACGGATTGGGGTCCAAGACAACAGAATTCTACAAAGGAAATTAGGGTCCCTCCTTGGGGACTGAGGCTTCAGCTTGCGCATCATGTTTGGTGCTTGGCTTCCATTTTAGAGATTGCTTCTTGAGTACATGTGACAGCGAGAGCCCCGGCTATCACATCTTTACTCCAATAGGACTGATCCGCACATACCTGACATGTCTGGTTGATACTGTTTAAATATCAGTGCATTTATGAACAGGTGGGCAGATAGTACTGCCTCTCGACATCCCTTCAGTTAGCAACTGAAGAATTAATACAGTTCCCAGCAGGATCATCATCGTGCTCTAACTAAGAGTGATGTTAAATATGTTTAAAAACACCCCCAATTTCAGGTAGAAAGAAAGGAGAGACAAGCATATGGCCTCTTCTTCCAGGTGAGCCCGCCTTTACGGTCTTTCCCAGCAGCTCTCGCTTCTGGGCTCCTTTTTACAACTCACTGGCAGATGCTTCCTGCAGTGCAGGCTGGGTAATGTAGTTCCGTAGCTATCTAGCTTTATCCCTCCAAGAACATAATAATAGCGTGAAGCTCAGAATTATGAAGATTAAGCAATGAAGCAGAGGCGCTGAATAAGAAAACAGCAGCTTATCAGCAGGTTTAGCAACATTTGTTGTGGCTGCAGAGGAGAAGGCCGTGCTTTATAACCTTAGTATGAGTAACAGTCTAAATCAAGACATTGGGGGACATTTTCCCAATATAGTTTTTCCTTCTCTCTCTTCCCCTCCCTCTCTGGTTTGGGACAGGACGCGGGTGGAAGGAGAGGGATGTTCCCTCTCCAATAAGAACGAATGAGCTGCTATTTCTAGTTGCCAGGAAAAGCCATGGTAATTCTCTCTGTTGAACAGCCTGAGAACTCACCTCTTAAACTGGGTGTGGTGGCCACACCTGCAACCCCGGCACTCAGGAGGAGCAGGGAAGACGACCTTAAGGTCCAGACTGGGCTATATTTAGTAAGGCCTTGAAACTAACAAAGCTGGGGAAATAGCTTTCTTTTGGGTAGAGCCCCTGCCTAGTATATTTAAGATCCCGAGGTTAATCCCCAGCACTGAAGGGAAACAAACAAACAAACAAACAAACAAACAAACAAAAAACCAGAAGCAAAACACTTCTCCAAACACAACCCACAACAAACAAACAACTATCAACTAAAAATCCCCTCTTAAAACAAAAATAAATACCCCCTCCCTGCCTCCTCCACCCTCAAGCAGGTAGGAGTATAAACGGGAAGGCCGTTTGATGGTATTTAGCAAAACAGAAAATTCACCCACCATTTGACCAACAAGTCTGCTTCCGGTAGTCTATTCTAAGAAATCGCCCTTTGCCCGTGTGAATGTGTTCACACAAAGATACGGATTGTCTTGCAGGCTTCAAAGGGGGCAGATTGGAAACCAAAAGGACACCCATCAATAGGGGATTTGTTACTCCACATTTTGGTATATCCATTCTGAAGCAGGCTTACTGTATAGGCATCCGAAAATCTACAAACTATCTGGAGAATCAGCAAGCTATACAGCTATTGGAAGGGACGGCAAGTGATGGGGCTTTTGAAAGAGTGTCTGTGGCTATGCCTGTGTGGAAGGGCCGGGCAGGACCCACACTGGCAGCAGTGGGAGGCAGTGGGAAGAACTTGAAGGGACTCTTCAGCCTCCCTCTCAGTGTTGCTTAACTCTTTCAACCAGAATGTGTTCATGAATTATTTATGCAATTAAAAAACTCCCGTAGACAAACCTGTAGAGTCTGCTGGAGCTGGCGGGCTGGAGGAGAGAGGCATCTTCCAGGAGTGGCAGATGAAAGATTGTGGCATTTTCAGCACAGCTTAAAAATAATGCGTTAAAATGAATGTAAATAACTTTTAATGCTTGCATAAGAAACACTGCCAAGGCTCAGCTACTTCTTGTTGTATGGCAGCTCCATTCTGGGTACCAGACATCTATTAACTTGTTTAATTTTCATGACAAGTTTGGCCTTGGTCCTATTGTGATTTTCTGTTTAATTGATGAAAGAAACAGAGGCCCAGGGAGTCGAAGTAGGCTATCCAAAGCAACACAGACACTTAGTAGGAGAATGGGGACTGGAGTTCAGGGTTGAAGCCCTTGCTGGGCCATGAGCAGACATGTCCCTTGGGTGACAGAGTTCTGGGATGAGGAGCTCTAAATCTCAAGTTCCCCTGCTCCTCTTTAGCTGTGGCCCAGAGCAGAACTGAGAGTTGGAGAAGAAGCAAACCTTGAATCAACTACTGCTGCTCTGACCCCTGGCTGGTTTTCTCATTCACCTGTTGGCCAAATGAGAGCCATTCTAAGGCTTCCTCTTGCTCCTTGCTTCCTCCTGCGTGAACAGCGGCAGCCCAAGGACAGAAGCGCTTTACTCCATTCCTGATAATTACCACAGGCCTGGTGTACTATGCTCTCTCAGTATGTATATGTGGGTGGAACAGTCTAGAAGGAAGGTGGGGAAGGGGTAAGGCTTTCTGAGGACCCCCTGTGTAATCAGGGGTGGTAGGGAAAGACTCTGAAGACAGCGGACAAGACCTCTTCAAACATTTCACTAAAGTTCTGTGGGTGGGCTCTGCTCACCCCTTGGCCTTGCCTGAATGAATGACAGTAGGCTTGGGAGGTCTGGAGTTCTCACTGGTGCTCAGGAAAGGGCGGAGGATGGCGTTCCAAGTCTCTGCCTGAGAGCAGCTGGAGCTGTTTTTCAGCTCAGCCTGGTCTAGATACCAGGGAGGGCTTTCTGGGGGGACACCCTGGATGGACAGTGGCCATTGTCTGCAGCCATTCAACCCTGGACTCTTCTGGTCTTGCCTTGGTCTCTGTCATCATTGTACGGGAATATCTTGTTTTAATAAGGGACTTCAAAGATCCTCGACAGCTTCAGGCCACCACATGCTTCCTTCTTTTGGCCTTAACTGTCCACTGTCTGCCTCGCTGCATCCCGAGAATCTTGTTCCTTTCTGTGAAGTTTGCCCAAATCTGCATTTGCTGAGCACCCTGTTAGTGTTGTGCTCTAATGGAGAGCTGTCCCTGTGTCACCTCCTCTACACGCTGAGCCCCCTGAAGCTCCCATTGGAGAGGTGGAGGGCTGCCTATGTAGAAATTACCTTACAGTGCCAGCAAGCATCTGGGAAAAATCGCTGTGCTCTTTCTTGAGTGGTCCCAGCTCCTCCCGGGGATGATATATGCCCCACCCTGGTGATGACATGCGCGACTTGGAACAGCACTGAAAGTGACAGGCTTCTATGTAGAAACTCCCAGAGCAACCGTGGTTCTGCATTTTTTTTTTTTCCTTGCTGGTGCAGATAAGGGGTGTGCCTCTCTGTCTGCTTCCAGGGGTCTGACAGTCTTTAGTTACAATAAACACGTAATGGGAGCCAGGGAAGTGCTTGTGACGCTAAGCCGCTAAGATCTGAGGGGTGTTTGTGGAACAACTTAGCGAGTGTGTAAAGACAGCACACACTATGACGTTTTACCCTCAGAACAGCCCCGGGGACAGCATGCACACATCATTGCAGTATTTAAGGTTTCCCCATCCTACAGACACAGCCTGCATATTCCGTATCCATATGGAGGTCAGAAGAAGCAGAGTAAAAGAGGCATGCTAATTAAAAGGGGATTTTACTCTTGCCTGTTTAGGGAATTTTTTTTTTAAAGATGAAAAGATATCCAAGTACAACTCTGACTCGAATTCCTTCTGGCCTCCCTCTCGTTCTCCTTTACCCCCAGCTCCCTCAAACCTGACACCAGTTCCATTACATCTCTCGGGCATTAGAAAGTACCCAGGATTTTCCTCATTTCCATCCCAGATCAGTTTTTTTTTTTCCATCGGGGTGGGGAAGGAGAGATAGGGGGATCTCAGCTAGGAATGGTGGTGGTTCATGTCTATAATATCAGCAGTAGATGTCTGAGGCAGGAGGATTGAGTTCCAGGGCAGATAATGCTACATAGTGAGATTCTGTCACAACAGACAGACAGGCATCCATCGTTCACAGGACTTGTCACGGAGCTCCATGTCTCCTCTATAGGCTGCATGGACAAAGTGACTGCCACTGTTGTGGGCCCTTGGAATTCCAACTCTTGGCATGTTGTAGCTCAAACTGGGTGACCAGTTCAGCTCCGATCCTAGAAAACAGCAATCATCTTTCCTTGAAGGGAGAAAGAAGAGAAAAGGGGTTGGTGCAAATCTCTTTGATGGGTAGGAGGCGAGGCAGAGACTGTGCCTATCCCAAGTTAATATTTGCCTGGGTATATTCACAACAATGAACTTGCATTGCAAAATCTGTGCTTGATGTTTTAGATATAATGATCTTATTTTTTTTGTTAATGAAAAGCTATTAAATAATAAAACCCCCACTTTATAGTGCAACATTGAAAAGTGAACTTGACAAGAGACACAAGCTGAGGTTCCGATCTGAGTCGATGTCCACATGTTTACCTTGCCTTCATTGTGTGTGTGGCTGGAGTCAGATCATTGCTCTTTCAGTGGCTTCCTGGAGACCCTGAGATCCAGTTTTAGGCCCCAGACATGTGCAGGAAGCCCTTCCCATCTGGCCCCTGGTCATTGGCTTAGCCATAGCCTCTCCTTTGCTTCCTAATCTTTTAAGGAGTCTTTCTCAGGGTTCCAGTCTTGAAGCGGGTAGGGACGTTTTATGCCTCTCCCCTCACATTTGTGTGGGTAGAAATGTTGATCTCTTTTGACTTTTGCCTTGAGGCCCTGGTCAGCTCCTGTAGAGCCTTTTCCTGCATCTTCTATTCCCATGTGGCCCCAGGCCGTGACCTAGAGTTTATTCGGTGAACATTTGTCTAATGAATGGGGGAGTGATATTTATTTTTTCTTTTCATATTAAATGGCTTGTCTGGTTGCTCTTACGCTTCAGACATGCTTCCTGAATGTTTGGATTTGATAGATATTGTCATGGAGCTAAGACCTGTGAGTTCTTCCCTAGTGCCTGGCATTTGCCTTTTTGTATATTTACCATATGAGATTTTCCACCACCATCAACTCCAATGCATACCAATTGTGGTTATTTGGATAAAAATGGGCCCTGGAGGCTCATATATTTGAACGCTTGGTCTCCAATTGGTGGAACTATTTGGGAAGGATTTAGGAAGTGTGCCACTGGGGATGGACTTTGAGGTTTCAAAAATCCCACCCCATTCCCAGTTAGCTCTTTCTCTGGCTCCTGTTTGTGGATCAGATATAAGCTCTCAGCTGCTGCTCCAGAGCTATGCCTGTCTGCCTGCGACCAGGTTTCTCATTATGGTGGTCATGAACTCTAGCCCTCTGGAACCAAGAATCTCCAAATTAAATGCTTTCTTTTTATAAGGCCTGCTACTGTCATAGCAGTAGAAAAGTAACTAAGACATCATTTTTTTTTCTGGTTAATAAAAACCTTAGACATACCTCATTTAAGAGACTCGGTTCCTTCTTTATGACTATCAGGATAGACAGGTTGCACACATGGAGATGATTCATCAAGAACATCTCCTAAGAATGACTGATGAGTTCCAGTTCCTGTCCTGCTCCCTCGCTCTTCCTTCTCTCCCCCCTGCTCTCCTCTACTGGCAGAGTCTTCCTATAAAAAGAAAGACCTTTAACCTAGCAGTTGTTAATGGGTGAGGGGTTGGTTTGGGATGGATACACAAGTGGACGTAGCATGGTAGTTCCAGGCTTAGAGGTTGTTTAGTAACTCATCCGAAGGTTCATCACAGGTCATAAAGTGAATCAGAAAGGTCACAACTATTCTTGAAGGACACACTGTTTATGAGATGTTATTGTTTTTAAAGATAATTGTTTCCTGAGAAAATTGAGAAAAAATTCCTCTTGGTCTCCCCTCACCCCCGCCAAAAGTCTTTAGTCTATGGAGTTGCTGTAGAGGCAGGTAGGGAGTGTTGGGTGCGGTAGTGCAGGGGCCCCAGAGCTGAGTGTTGGTCCCCGATCTCTCAGCCCCATGGAGTTGGGGGTACTGGAGGTAGCCTGAGAGAAGGCTGACCTCAAATTATGGTCTTGGAACATGATGTAGTGTGACAGAGCTGCAGAAAAGCCTCTTATATTGGAAGGTAGACAGTGACTGCCATGCTTGATGTCTGTTTGGCCAGTCCCTTTTCGCTTGCAGGACACAGTGTCCTGACCTTCCCTCCAGATCTTCGCCAACTAAGAGTTTCCAAGTCTAAGCAGTTTCCAGAGGCCAAAGCCCACACTGCCAGAACAGCTTCTTTGTCCTCCTCCTTCCAACACTGTGGTTCCTCACTGGATGGGTTATGTACACCACTTTCGGTCTCTGGACATGTAGCTCTGGATCTTCTGAGCTGCTTGACAGCTATTTTCAAAGCGGTCTCGAAGGGTCCTGTTCGGGGGGGGGGGAGAGAGGTGAGTGTGCCCCATTCGTGTGATTTGCTCCAGAAACAGAATTTGGAAGGACGGTGTAAAAACACCAGTCAGCAAAAGGGGAAAGATCGGAATGCAGGTGATCAGATTGCGAAGCCCAGGGTTTCAGACTCCACAGAGACGAGGGCCAGTTAGAAGATGGAAGTATCTAGTGCCACACAGCGTGCTTGCAAGACGGGAACAGGAGTCCTATCTTCCGAGTTCAAGTCTGCTGCTCTGCCTGACACCCTGCGTTTAATCTCTCTTTGGTCACTTCAGTGCTTCCCTTCCCAGTGAAAATAATTTCCTAATTCTGTGACTTACTGACGTGGGAGGGCCCACAACATGTATGCGCATCCGTAACAGTGGCAGAAAGGTAAAACTGCATATATACAGCAGAGTGAAGTGACCTCAAACAAACAAATCCAACAACAACAGCAACAACACCCCCAATTAGCAACAGCTAGCTAATGTCCAAAGAACTGCTTAATCTTTCTCCAGGGAGACTGTTTGGCAGTTTAAAGATGGAAAGAAATTAACACCGTCAAAGCATACTTGAATTCAAAGTGAAAAACATTTTACCAGTCTTAAGTTAGAATTAAGAGCATGAAATTGAAGTGTGAGGCTGTGTGTATGTTCATGTGGTGTGTGTATGTGAGGCTGTGTGTGTGTGGTGTGTGTGTGTGTGAGAGAGAGAGAGAGAGAGGGAGAGGGAGGGAGAGGAGAGAGGAGAGAGGAAGAGGAGAGAGAGAGGGAGAGGGAGGGAGGGAGGGAGGGAGAAGGAGAGAGAGAGAGAGAGAGAGAGAGAGAGAGAGAGCGATACATTCTCAGGAACTCAGCAGCAAAGGTCAGGGCCAGTGCTTCTTCATTGGGAAAGTGAGGTTGAACCTTGTGTCCAGATTACAGAATGAACCTTGGCACTTGGTCTCAATGGCTTATTTCTCTTAGTTTAGCTTTTCCTCTGTTCATCTCTCTCATGTGAGCATAGCCCAGCACAGCACAAGCAAGGTACAGATTACCCAGCAGTCTCTCCACGCAGAAAAGGAAACACAAACTAGTGTTTGAAACAAAGGAAAACAAAAGGCTCAGGTTTAGTTTGACTGAAGCCAATGGGCTGGCTTAATTATTATTTACCTGTCACTTGCAATTTTATTAATTTTCTTTACTTATGATGTTTATTACTAATCAGTTTGTTTTTCCCCAAGGCTATTGGATTAAAGTCTAGAGCTTAGATGAAAAAAATTATGTTTTGTTAGGGTTGCCAAATACTGCATAGGGGCATATTTATAACAAAACTTACTTCTATATTATTTAAACTCCAGATTTAACTGGGGTACTCTGTGTTTTAAGTTGCTAATTTTACCAGCTTCCTTTGACCTATGCACTAAACCTTTATGTACTAAATAAATCCTGGAAATTCTCAGTTTGGGTAAGGATTTTGCAAACAAAATTATATATTAGATTGATGTTTTAAGAGTACAAATGTCACTGGGTTTCATGATGCCCACCTTAATACCATCACTTGGAAGGCAGAGGCAGGCAGAACTCTGTGAGTTCGAGGCTAACCTGGTCTACATGGTGAGTTCTAGGCTTTGTAGAGAGACCCTGCCTCAATCCCCCACTTCATGAAAGGATCTGAATATCTATTTGTTAATTGAGAACTATAATCTGCATTCAGATTTCTCAATATCTGGCTAGTTTTAGGTACAGCATACTTATATGTGCTTTATAGACTCGTTAAAACTATTTAAAATGTCAACTCTTGTTCACCTTTGCCCACGAAGCCACAAATGATAGTCCCTTGTGTTTTCTAGCTCCTACTGTCCAGTTTAGAGGTGTATGGTCTGCTTGCTAGGTATATACATCTCAGGGTACTATGGCTTCTTCCCATTGTCCTGTTTAGAAGGGTGTTACCGTCTACTTGCTAGGTGCCTGCTTTGTATAGTATTTGAGGGCGCTGGAGTGAAAGGCCAGGTTGCTGTGAATTCTGTGAGGTTCATCCCTGTCTTTTCTGCCCACCACTCTGAAAGTTCCACCAATGGTGTGGATAACCACAGGAACAGCTACTGGATACACACTCACTGTCTCATGCCAATCATATCTGTATTCTCTGGTGTGTTATTTCATACTGTCACCTGATCCCGTCTTCCCAGGGAAATTATTTCAGGTTGAACATTTATCATCTGAAAGTCTGAAACTCAGAGCTCTCCAAAGTCTAGACCTCTTTGACCACTGGTACAGTGTCACGGATGTAAAACTCTACACTGGGCATTATGTGACAAGCCACAGTAGTGACATTGTGTAAGGGATATATCAAGCTTCATAGTTCGGCCTGTATTCCCCCCCACCATGTGACTCACTACACATATAAAAGGGTTAAATTTAAGAAAAACACAAAACAAGATGTACTTTTGGTGAGTTCAGGGCCAGCTGGAACTACGTAGCGAGGCCCTGCCTTAAAAAAAAGTTTTTTGATTCTAAACATTTCAGAATGAAGGATGCAGCCTGCGACTCCATCCATCTCACAGATGAGGAAACAAAGGCCCAATTAGACAGCTTATATTTTCATACATTATCGCAGCCAATTATGAAAATGAGACTTCAAGCCATGTCTGATTTTATTGTGATTCTTGCTCACCTCCATCAGGAGGGTGGGCGGGGAGATGATTGTGAGCCTTGAGAAAGGTGGGAGCTTCCGATGGGAAGTTTTCCTTTACCAAAACCAACAGACAAAGGAAGACTTCATGGAGAATGGATGTCTGACTCTTCCCTTAGGAGACAGGCTGTTGCTATAAAGCCCCGAACTTGATACCTAAGCAGAATGGAAGGGTCTTGTTAGGAGCCTCTGATTTAGCCTCTCTGTGTATAAGAATCATTGTGATGATTGTGTACCGTCGTGAAAAGAACCCTGGTTTGTGCTTAGAGGTTCAGACCCTGCCTCCAGTTCTACGGTTCCAGATGGAGTCTGGACCTGCTGCCTGGGCTTCACCACTGCATGGCACTGAGCTACACTGGAGTGCCTAGGCGGACGCGCATGGAGGAACCAGGCAGGGTGAGACCGTGAGCGTGGCATGTGTCTCAATTGCCTGTTTCCTCTAAGCTGGATCAGAGTGAGGTATACAGTAAATACCCACAAAGTGCTGAAATTTACAGCGAGGGAAGGGTTGCAGGGGCATCTCAGGCTACTGAGAGTAACCAGCCAAATGCCTATTTACGGCTAGAGTTTTCGTCTAGAAATAGAAATCTGTGTAACAGTTAACTTTGATCTTTAGGCTCTATGCTTTCTCTGAGGGGTTGGTGGTGGCCACAGGCAGATTATTTAGACTTGTGTACAGTGAAGCCTGTACTGTGTTCTGCCAGTGAAGCCTGGGTACAGGATTCTTAGTGTGTGAATGAATGTCTCTGTGTTGCTACTTTGCACAGCTGACAGTGGAGTTTAGAGTCGAGCTGTAAGCCTGTAAAAAGCCTTTGAAGGGAACCCTTAATGAGGAACTGATCTGCTTAAACCCAAGTCTAACTACTTTTACAGCAACACTTCTATTTTGGACGCTTCCTATGAATAAGGTTTCTTTTATGCCATTGATGTAAGAGTAGCCCTTCCATCTGAGCAGGAAAAAAAAAAAAAAAGCACCCACCACGTGGCCTGAACCATAGGCCCCAGTGAGAAGCCAGTGGCTCTTTTGCTTGAGCAGCTGGCTTGCTTTCAAAGGCCACCAGGAAGGAAAAACTTGGATCTCGTATTGACAAGCCCTTGAAAATATGTCTATTTTTCCTCTGTGCTCCGGTCTATTCATGGGGAGTGACAGTCAAGCTGAGGTCGTGAACCTTGCAGCAGAATGGCCTGTGGGTTTGTAAGAAACTGGTTATGGTGGTCATGTTAGCCACGTAGACCCATGTCATTTCAAAGTCCAGTATTCTATGGAAACCTTATGGAACAATCTGCCAATCATGTTTTAACAAGTGGTATTGGGGACATAATTCAAAGGCGGGTGTTTTATGTAAGTTGTTCTCCCATCATGGTGGAAAAAGATGACAATCTTCCTTGTATGTCCGCAGTTGCTGTATCGGGATGGGGGGAGCCAAATATAGTTACATTTTAAAGAATCGTTTCCTTAACAATATAGTAAGACAACATATAGCGTTATGTTGTATTAATTATTATGAGACTCTTGGAGCTGGATTAAAGTCAGGGCTGAGGCATGCTCCGAGTGCTGTTTGAAGACAGGTTCCCCCCCCCCCCGCCCCCGCCCCCCCAGGGGTTTCGGTGTGCTGCATGGCTCTGCACAAGTGCCACACTTGGAGGAAGGTCATTGGTGATGACTTCATAAAGGGTGTGAGGGGGCCTTTGTGGGGAGCTGGGGTGGTGCGGGGTTCTAAGAATGGACTACTCCTCTGGTTCTTCCCAGGTCAAAGAAACACGCTTAGGATCATTTAATTAACTGGAAGGACTCTGGTGGCTCATGGAGCCCGAGGAAATACTGAAGGGAAAGGACAGAGACTCTCAGTGAACCAGAAATGGATGCACCAGGGGAAAGACTCAGCTTTACTGTTCGATTGCATTTTAGTGCTCACGGTTCCTGATACAGCGCTCTCTCTTTTCCCAAGACAGCATTCCCACAATCCTCTTGGAGCCGTGGACCTCCTCACCCTCTCTAGCTGCACACATTCTTCTGAGCGACACACTCAGTGACTGTGGATAGGCATTGCTTCCTCCTACGTGTGGTGAGGGGAGGCCTCGTGTGATGGGGGGGTCGGTGGGTCAGACGTGGGGTGCAGTGGCTGAAGAAGATGAAGATGAGGTTTTAACCGCTCAGGTTAGAAGCAGGGAGGAACGTGAGGCTGCCGATGGTTGAGTCACTGGATTTAGGGTGAAAAGACGTCCGCCATCTTGACGCCGTGGTCCATTTGTGCTACGATGACAGAATACCATAAACAAAGTCAGTTTTTTTTTTTTTTTCTCAGCTCTGGAGGATGGAGAGTCTGTATCAGGGTGTTGAGGTTCGTTGTGGGTCTCCTAGCTCTGCATTCACATGGCAGAGGGAGGAGGATGAAAGATCAAACGCAATTTACAAGATCTTTAATCCTGTTTTTAAAAATCTACCCCTTTCTGTCTCTTATTAGAAAACAAACAGGCTTCTGGGAGATTATAATAAAATGAGATAAAGTCAAATAGAATAAGAAAAATTAAAACCTAGCACGCTAAAATAGGACAATTTAAGCATATAGAAGAAAAACAGCTCAAGAGAAGGCCCTGGAAACAACAGGTGACAAGCCCGACTTGTTCGCGCACTCAGGAATCTCATAGAAACACAAAACTAGAAGCTACACTCAAAGGACATGGAAGGTAAAAAAGAAAAAAAAATATGTTTAAATAAAAAAAAAAATTAAAAGCCTTGACACATGATGAGACAAAGAACCTCCAAAGGTGCCATTGAACCGCTTGTTTCTGCAGTGAGACTCCCTTGAAGAAAACTAAATTTGCATTTGCAAGGCGTTGCCAATTGGAGCTAGCGTCCGGGTTAGGGGTGAAGGTCTGTGTCTATTTCTCCTTCAGCCCTAGGGCCCCATCCGGTGCAGCCGGAGCCAGACACTGTGCCTTAAGTCTTGTTCATGATCATAAGTGAAGGAGCAGTTTCCCTGCTCCAACCACCTCCCAGAAGCCCCCTCTCCTCAATATCGCCGTCCTGAAGATGGTTGAATTTGAGGGTGGGGAGTTAAACTCAATATGAATTTTGGAGAAGGCAAAAATATTGAAGGCACAATACTCAGTAAGGAGTGTTTGCTATGCAGGAATAAAGGTCTTTGGGGCTATTAATTACAGCCTGAATTCAAAGCTCTGGCCCCGCCCATATTTTTTGCTGAATTGGCTGAATCAGCCTAACTGCCTGGTTACCAGGGCTTGTGGGGCTGTGGGAGACGCAGCTTTAAGTGGGAAAGTGTGGGTTGATGTGGTCACACCCTTATGTGCTTTGCTCTGAAGAAGCCAGGTGCATGTTGGAGGTGCTTCGCGTCTTGAGATGAGCAAAGCGTATCGTGTTTGAGCGATAGCAGGGCCTCCCTGGTTGGGCCTCAGGTGTCTGCCTTTCTTTGTGCTGGTTCCTGGAGGCCAGAGCTGAGGCAGGAGGGAGGCTGCGTGGGAAGAAGATTTGGCTGTAACTTGCTGTGTGGTGAAACAATTCCTTGATCAATGGCCTTACAGGGACAGGTACTGGCAGTGTGCAGCTGTGGACCAGGCTCTCTCCTGCCGCATGGCTGGGTTCTTTGCCATTGTCTCAGCCAGGTGTTCTCAAGTGAGAACCTTCACCAGGGTTACCAGGAGGGCTTTTTTCTTTTAAATAATCTCTCTCTCTCTCTCTCTCTCTCTCTCTCTCTCTCTCTCTCTCTCTCTCTCT